>JADBJO010019279.1:0-33566 GCA_016801955.1 Conus betulinus | reverse complement strand
TCACACACACACATCACACACACACACACACACACCACAACACTTTAAAACGTATTCGTCCAGTTTTCCTATGTTTTAAAAGGGACATTTGCCTATACGTATTGACTTGTCTTTCGTTTTATGTCAACAAGTCCTGAAGAACTATCTAGGACCAACCTCTGAATATTTTTTGTTCTTTGCTTTTTTTTTGGTCTCTCTCTGCTATTTTCAAACCGCTGATCATCCTCAAAAGGTATTCCGGGCCTGTTCCAGAAAATGGCGCTGTCCAAATTCCTTTTTTAATCATGGAACAAAAACAACACGGTCCACATACATCAACTCACGGAACGCACTAACACAATCATTACACACACAGGCACACACAACACACACACGCACGCACGCGACGCACGCACGCACGCATGCACTCACGCACGGACACATGCACGCACTCACGCACGCACACACACACACACACACACACACCCACACACACACACACACATGCTTGGGTTTGGCAAATAAGCGATAGAGAGAGGAGCATGGTCTGGGAAATGAAATCGAGAGATTCATACATAAAACAAACCTCAACAAGTTCCAATAACAATACATAGAACAGAAACAGCGTAGGGACAAAACAAAAGAGTCATATTGCTAAGACGTCCCTAATTCTCTAAACTTAAATGCCTTAGACAGAAATAGTGAAAAATTCCGCACGTCGTGAGACTTTTGTGAGGACATTAGTAAACTGAGTTTGAACAAAAGAGGGTTGTCGATAATACTTAGGTTTTATATGGCTTTGGCGAATATGTCTAAGTGCTGGGCAGCAAAAAAACAAAATGTACCTCATTTTCCTCTGCTTCTTTACACATTGGACAAATTAAAACACTTCTGTTGACAGTTCTGTATCTAAAGCTATGTACCATTAACTCTGAGATTCCAAGCCTGAATCTTGTTGTTATATATTTCAAATGTGGATTAAAATCCAATAATAGGTAGGGCTTCAGAGAAGGCGTATCACAAAAATTTCTATACATGTCATATCTGCTGCTGGTCTGAATATGTTCATTCCATTTTTGCCAACTACAGTCTAGTAACCGTTGGCGAAATGTACGAATAAAATCGTTAACGTTTCCAACCCCCTGATTGTACCAGACGAACCCAAAACCATATTCAAACAAACAGGTTCGCACTTCAGTCACCCAGTTTACTTTACCTTTCAGATCTAAATCATATAACGTATTATATGCTTTACGTGGAATTCTTTGCTGTTCCATTTGTAATAATTTAAACCAATAGCGTACGCATTTCACAGCTGAGTTTATATATATATAGGGATACCTGTTAGTTTCACCATAGACAAGGTCATTTGGTGTCCTCATCTCTACTCTGAGGAATTTCTTTAAAGCGTAACAATGCACAGTCTCACAATGATAGCTGCCTTGTTTAATCCCCATAATTCTGCCCCATATTGAACCATAGGCTGAACTTGTGAGTCAAACAATTCATAAACAAAATCTGTTTTCCCATTAAAATAACTCTTTTCCCATGAATACTGCCGTTTTACATTAAAATCCGCCTTGGTTTAAAGTTGTGTCAGACTAATTCACAGAGGCTAGAACACCATGGCTACATCAAAATGTTGTTTGCTCTGCACAGTTATGCGGGGATTGCTCATCAAAGGAAATGTTGTTCACACTAAAATTGCGGCAAAATGTCTCATATCAAAATTGTTTTGTTATTGTTTGGTCGCTTGGCAGAGTAGTTGATTGGCGTTTCGCCCCCCCTCCCCCTCTTCCTCCACCCCAGCCTCCCACCCAGCTACTACCGTTTTCTTTGTCTTCATTATTGTTTTCAAGTGAGAACAGCATCCACCACTTTCTGATTCTTGACGAAAATAGCTGTTTTCTCACTGAAAAGGCATTACGATCTTTTTGAAACCAATCCAAGAAAGAGCCATAAATCGCAGGTGCTTGTTTTCCTCTCCTCTGCAGCCTTGTAGGCCTGCATCTCGCCGGCTCACGTTTCCAGCCAGCGGTGCAAGTTTCTGCTTCCCAAACTTTTTTCCCCAAGCCTTGATAACAGTTCTTGCTTTCTGAGGGCCAAAGTTCTGTCTGTTTCATCGAGTCTACCGGTAACCGATTGATTAGCTCAACCGGTTCAGCCATTCTGACAGCGAAAAAAGTGCCCTCATCGTCTGGTGCTAGAGGCTTCAGCCGGTTTCTGGGAACGGGTACAGTTTGGCACGTTTACCAAAAGCGGTGCCAAGAGTGGATGGGATTCCAGCCTCCGCCCTTGTGGATCGCGTGGTGTTGCAGTAGGCTAGTAGTAGCACGCTCGACTACGGACGGCGCTTGCCCTGTTGGATCAGGAACTGGAGAATCACACGGCGATTCTTAAGCAGGAATAGACCTATTGTAATTTTTGTTGGTTTTTTTTTTTAAAAGAGAAGGGGGAAAAGAAAAAGTCAAGATGCCGGTGAGAGATCTTCGGTCGCTGTCCACCTGGATGAAGTTAGCCTTGGTGTTCATGAGTCTGGGGGTGGTGTTGTTCGTGGTGGGCTTCGCCACGGAGAGCTGGATGGTGTCGGAGACCTCGTACCGCTACACCTGGCACTACAGAGGCCTGTGGAAGGGCAAGGACTGCACGCGCTCCAGATGTGTCGCCTTCCGCTATGGCGCCGTGGCAGGTAGAGAGAGAAAGACTGAGGAATGGTGTTGTGTTTCGGCTATCAGTTGTGTTGTACATGTCTCTCTGATAAAGTCTGGGAAAACCTCATATGGGTACGCGGAGTGGATGTGTAGTCTATGTCTGTCTGTCTGTCTGCGTCTGTCTGTCTGTCTTTGTCTCTTACTCAGTGTGCGTGTGTGTCTCAGTCTCTGTATCTGTCTGTCTGTCTGTCTCTGTCTGTCTCTCTCTGTCTCTGTGCGGTGTGCGTGTGGTGTGTGTGTGTGTGTGCGGTGTGTGTGTGTGTGTGTTGTGTGTGTGTGTGTATGTGTGTGTGTGTGTTTGCATGTACATGTGTTGTAGCACGCACACACACAACATAATACCGATCTGTCGTCTGTCTGTCGTGTCTGTCTGTTGCTCTGTCTCGTCTCTCTACTCTCGCTCAAACGTTCATATTCGCAGACTCTGTCTGTCTAGCTACTACTCTGCCTCTCTCTCTTACTGTCTCTCTCTCTCTGTCTGCTCTCCCTCTCCCTTGCTCTCTCTTCCCTCTCTAACTCACTTCTCAGAGCCCTCCTGTCATTCTTTCTCTCATCTGCCTCTATCTCTGTCTTACTGTTGGTTGCTGTCCTGTCTCTCTTTCCCTCTCCCTTCTTTATTTATTCTCTCTGTTCTCTCATCTCACTTCCTCTGCCCTTGTCCTCCTCTCTCCTCCCCTCTAACCCCCCCCATTCTCTCTCTCTCTTCCATCTCCCCATTCTTGAATTTCCTGTCCTCTCCAGGCCTGGCTCATATACCTTTCCTCTGCCAGACCCTGGATTTCACCCCCCCGTCCTAGCCAAGCAAAAATCAGGGAGGCCCGAAATTCGCTGCTTTCTGAGGGGGTGGGGCTCGTGGGGGGTGGGGGTGCTTGAATAACGTCTCATCGCTCTCCACTTCTTCTCTCCTCGCGAGGACTATTATTCTGTCTCTCCTTCCGGCTCAGAAATGCTTGAAGGGAATCTGGCTGCCTGGCATACTACCTTTCCATAGTGACACCAATCAAAAGATACTAAAGCAAAAACTCTGCTGCTTTCTGAGGGGTGTGGGTGTGGGTGGGGGTGCGTTGAAATAACATTTCCATCCATCCACACTTCCTCTTCGCTGAGCTGTCCTTTCCTTTCCTTCCATCACCTCACGGTCCTGATACTAGCACTTCAATAGGCACCATGAACACTCACACACACTAGCACACACAAGACAGTGTGTGTGTGTGTGTGTGTGGTGGTGTGTTGTGTGTGTGTTGGGTGGTGACACATACACACACACACACACGCACGCACGCACGCACGCCCGCACGCACTGCACACACACACACATGGCGCGCACAACACACACAGAGTTCATGTGTTTATATGAGAGAGAGAGCAGATACATGTGTATGAGAGAAAGAGGAGAGGAAAGTGTCAGTGCGTGTGTGTGTGTGTGTGTGTGTGTGTGGTGAGAGAGAGAGGTGAGAGTGTGTGTGTGTTCTGAGAGAGAGAGAGAGAGAGACAGCGAGAGTATGTGTTTTTCTTAAAGAGAGAGAGAGGGAGAGGTGCAAGTCAGTATGAGTGAAAGCGTGTGTTGAGTGATATGAGTCAGAGTGTGTGTGTGGTGTGTGTGTGTGTGTGTGTGTGTGTGTGTGTGTGTGTGTGTGTGTGTGTGTGCACAATGCATATACATTTTAGGGGGTGGGTGGGGTGTTACTTCAAGTGTTCTGCTGTAGCTCTCTCTCTCTCTCTCCTCCATCTCTCTCTCATCTCTCTCTTCTCTCCTTCTTCTCTCTCCTTCAGTTCCTGGACTCCCCCTCCCTCCCCCCTGTTACTTTTACTCTAAAGTCTCTGTTTCGGGGTTTGGACATCCCCCCTCCATTTTCCCTGGTTCCTTCTTCTCTGTTTGTCTGTTCTGTCTGTCATTCTGCCTGTCTGTCTGTCTGTCTGTCTGTCTGTCTGTCTGTCTGTCTCTCTTCTCTCTCTCTCTCTCTCTCTCTCTCTCTCTCTCTCATGCACACACCCATGTATGCACACACACACACACACACACACCACACCACACACACACACACACACACACACCACACACCACGCACACACAGAGTCTCTCTCTCTCTCACTCACTCACTCACTCATGCACACAGACAGAGCATGTGAATCATATTTTAATAGAGCACAGCGTAGAATATGGTCCACAAGAGTGAGTCATGAAAACGCCCAAATTTCCACTAACAGCGGAGCACCACTTAGCCATTCCACTATTAACGGAGCACTACTTAGCCATTTGAGGATGATGGCAATGTATAAAATGTATTCTGCTGTGAGCCAGTTACAGACACTGTGATAGCGCTGTAAATGAATATCATAAAGCACATGCAAAGGCCATATGATCCCCCCCCCCCCCCCTTCCTCCTATACCTATCCCTCCTCCCTCCCTCCACCGCGCAATCTTTTTCCTCTAATGATGTGTGCATGCATTGTGTGTGCTTTCCTCTCTCTCTCTCTCTCTTTTCTTTCTCTTCTTTCTTTCTCTTCTCTTTCTCTCTTTCTCTCTCTCTCTCTCTCTCTCTCTCTCCCCTTCCTTCTCCTCTCATCTCTCCTTTCTCTTTCTGCACAAATCTCTCTGTGTTCTTTGTCGTCTCTTCCTCTCTCTCTCTCCTCTTCTCTGTGTCTCTCTCTCTTCTTTCTGTCCATTCAAACACCTTTCACGTGTGTGGTCAGTGCACCCCACTTCCTCTCCATCCCTCTCCTCTCCCCCCCTCCTGCATCTGTGTGTCATGTCTGTGTGTCAGTGTGTGTAACTGTGTGTGTTGTTTGTGTGTGTGTGTGTGTGTGTGTCCTCTGTGTGTGCACCTATGTTCTGTCTGTCTTGTCTGTGTAAGTGCATACATTGTTGTTTGTTTCTGTGTAAATCCCTGCCTTTCTCTCTCCCCTCCTTCATTCTCTCTCTCTGTCACACTCTCTCTCTCTATCTCTCTCTCACACCCACAAAACACTACACACACACACACACCACACACAAACAACACACACAACAACACACACACACACATCACACACACACACCACACACACACACACACACACACACACACACACACACACACACACACGACACACACTCACACACACACGCACACTCACACACACAACACACATACACACACACTCAACACACACACACACACACACACACACACACACACACACACACACACAATCACACACACACAACACACTCTAGTCTGACAGAGGGGGAAAAAAAAAACACACCACCTCACACAGCAGCTGGCTGTAACATTGGATATCTGTACAAAATAAACGCCGTGCCTCTACTACTACTGCAGGTTAGCAACAACATCCCCTCTGCATACCTCCTCACCGGATTCTCTGTCCCTCACTCTGGCACTTCCCTGCTCATACCACCACCACACCACCACACCACCCCCATCCTCCTACCCCTTCTCTCCTTTCCTGCGTTCCTTCTCCCCAGCCCCTGCTTCATTCATCATGGCTTTGGCATGAGAAACACATCACCCTCTGGCAAGGGGAGAAAACTGTGGTAGTCATGCTCTCTCTAAAGCTGGGCGGGCAAAGGTAGATTTTCAACTCAGGAAGAAGAAGGGATGGGGTGGAGTGGGGAATATCAGAAAGCTGGGGTGGGGTGGGGTGGGGGTTAGTCGTATGGAACTTACAGAAAGAGGAAAGTGTGTACGTAAAAGAAAAAAAAGGCAGGAACATGATTGAAAGTAGTCACGAAGATGAATTAAAAAGTAGCCAAGATGATTAAATAGTAGCCAGGTGCTGTTTAAATTCTAATGGAGAGGGGTGTGGATGTTTTAAAACTGCCACCCGATCCACACTCTGATTAAGGTAGGGTCTAGAGTGGTGCATGTGTGTGAGGGTTTCTGTGTGTGTATGCTCGTGTGCATGTATAATCCTCGGGTCTTGAATTGTATTTCTCTGAAAGGAAGCATTTTTTTTTTGTTTCTCTGCACCTCCACCATCACTCTTTCTCTCTCTCTCTCTCACTCATGTACACTACTAATAAGCGAAACACATACCAGCAGACAGCATTGAAAACGGTCAGTCTAAAGAAGTCTGGAATCATGCATGCAGAGGTCATCCACCTCTGGACCACAATCTAGCTTGGCAACACCATCTTTCCTGAGAAAATGAAAGACCCTGCTTCCATTTTCAGTCCTGTTTACTACCTCCCCCTCCCCCCTCTCCCACCTCCCTCTGGCCTCACCCCCCCCCCCCCCCCCCCCCCCCCCCCATTTCCTCATTCCCCACTCCCTACTTTTCTTTCTGTCCTGTCTGATGTATTTTGTCATGGCATTGGTATGAGAAACGCATTATTCAGTTAGAAAAAAAAAAGTGTAGTAGTAGTAGTACTTTTCTTTAACGTCTTTTCACTAATGTGTTATTAGATGAAGAGAGAGAGAGAGAGAGAGAGAGTCTTATATAGGCTTATGCATGCATGCTGGAATGCGTGTTTAAATGTTGTGTGCATAATATAAGACAATATTAATTAAAAAAAATTGTGTATGTGTGTGTGTGTGTTTGTGTTGTGTGTATATGTATGTGTGTGTGTGTGTGTGTGTGTGTGTGTGTGTGTGTGAGATAGAGAGAGAGAGAGAGTAGTATGTAAGTATGTATGTAGTGCCTGTGTGTGTGTGTGCGCGCACTAGTGTGTGTGTGTGAGTGAGTATGTATGTGTGTATGTACGTGTGTGTGTGTGTGTGTGTGTGTGTGTGTGTGTGTGTGTGTGTGTGTGTGTGTTGAATGTGTGTATGTTTTGAATGTGTGTCTGTCTGTGGCTGTGTCCATGTCTGTCTGTCTGTGTGTGTGAACATTTAATCTTAATTCTGCAGTTCTTTAGGGATGACGTTCACTGTGACGCAGAGTGACATAGCTAGTGTGGAGACAGTGCTGCACATTGTCAAGCACTCCAGGGAACGTGTGGGCTTTGAGAGAGGACAGTAGTCAGTAGGAAATGGTGGCCATGTACAGCACAGCTAGGTCTTTGTGAGTGTGAGATGCACAAAGAATTCCATGAATGCCACCAAGGATCATAGACAACTACAGATGGTACTAAAGATGATCTCTCTCTCTCTCTCATCTCTCTCTCTCTTGCTCTAAGTGTCTCTCTCTCCTCTAAGTCTCTCTGTCTGTCTGACCTCTGTCTGTCTGTCTCTGGTCTGTCCTTCTGCCTATCTGTCTGTCTGATCTGTCTGTCTGTCCTGTCTGTCTGTCTGTCTGTCTGTCTGTCTGTCTCTCTCTCTCTCTCTCCGGCCTCTCTCCTCTCTCTCTCTCTCCTCTCTCTCTCTCTCCACATTCATTTTTTCAGTAAATTTGTTACTAATATGTACTTATTAGAAAGATTTGTGGTCATTTCTTCTTTTTTACTCACAAATACTCATGTAACATGTGTGTGTGTGTGTGTGTGTGTGTGTGGTGTGTGTGTGTGTGTGTGTAGTGTGTGGCATATGTTGTGTGTGTGTGTGTGTGTGTGTGTGTGTGTGTGTGTGTGTGTGTATTGTGTGTATGTGTGTGGTGTGTCTGTGGTGTGATGTGGTGTGTTGTCTTGTGTTTGTGCACACTCACTTGTTGTTGTCAGTTTTTAACTGTATCATTGGCATTCAGTTTAACTGTATTGTTGGCATTTTCACAACTATTACTAGAGGAAAAATAATGAAATTTTGGTAGAATGGTACATGTTGTAAGTGTTTTATCAGCCATCCCTTTCATTAATATGCCATCAAATGATAAGGATGTAATTGTAAAATGTATGTTTAGATTGTTCAACAATATTTTCAATATCACGGACAATAAGAGGGATACAATGCTCATTAGAGGGGTAGATTATACTGTGTTCATTAGAGGGATGGAAAATAGTGTTCATTAGAGGGAGCAATAGGGCAGTGTAATGTTCATTCCAAGGAGCAAGAGGGCAAGTGTAATGTTTCATTTGAGGGAGCAACAGGCAAGTGTAATGTTCATTTGAGGGAGCAATAGGGCAAGTGTAATGTTCATTTTGAGGGAGTAGGAGGACAAGTGTAATGTTTCAGATATGCAGGAGCTCGAGAAGAAGCAAATGATATGTAATATTTCATTTGAGAGAGTGCATATGGCAATGTGTAATGTTCATGTGAGGGAGTCGATGGAACAAGTATAATTGTTCATCATTTGAAGGGAACGACACAGACAGTGTAATGTTCATCGTAGGGAACAGCTGACAAGTACCTGTAATGTTTATCATTAGAAGGACATAGGACAGTGTTATTTTCATTGGTGGAGTTGTGAGGACATGTGTAAATTTTTCAGTTGAGGGAGCTATATACAATTGTGTTGTTCATTTGTAGGGAGTGTAGGACAAACATATTTTTCATTCATTAGAGAGAGCGTAGGCCAATGTAATAGTCATTTGAGAGAGCGACAGGACAAGTGTAAGTTCATTGAGGTTCAGCGATAGGGCAAGTCTACTGTTCAGCTGAGGGTGCAACAGGACAATTGTAATGTTCATTTGACGGGAGCGATAGGGCAAGTGTAATGTCATTTGAGGGAGGCGAGAGGGCAAGTGTAATGGTCGATTGGAAAGGGGGGGGGGGGGGGGGGTTTGTGGAGCCGAGAGGGCAGTGGTGTAATGTTCATTTGAAGGCGAGGTAAGGCAAAAAGTTTCATGTTCATTGAAGGGAGCTACAGGACAGTGTAATGGGGGGGTTTTTTCATATGAGGGAGCAACTAGGGCAGGTGTAACTGTTCTTTTGAGGGAGTGCTAGGGCAAGTCTGTAATGTTTCTTTTGATGGACGCGACAGGACAAGTTGTATTGTTTCAGTAGAGGGTGGATAGGCACAAGTGGAATGTTCGTATTTGTTCATAGAAGGATTGTGGTCAGAGAAGTGCATTGTTTACGGGTTAAGATCAGTGCATTGTGTAGAGTGGTTAGTTACTGTGAGTGAGGGGAGGCAGTGCATTGTTGAGGGTTAGTGCAGTGATGTAGGGAGACGGCAGTGCAGGTTGAATGTAGTACCTGTGAGGGAGGGACCCAGGCGCAGTTGGCAGTGTGTAGCGTGGGGGTGTTAATGGTTACTGGTGTACTGGAGAGGGGGGGGTGACCGGGCGGCGTGGGACAGAGTGGTGCATGTTGGGAATGTTCGTTGCACTGTGGGGGGAGGGTGACCCAGGGCGGGTGCAGTCGGTAGATGTGGTTAGTTACGTGAGAGGGAGGACCAGGCAGTGCAGGTTTGAAGGGTTAGGTTACCTGTGAGGGAGGGACCAGGCAGTGCAGTGTTGAGTGCGTTAGTTACTGTAGGGGGGGCCTAGCGGGCAGTGTTGAGTGGTTAGTTACGTGAGGGAGTGCAGGTGGTGAGTGTA
Organism: Conus betulinus; assembly: GCA_016801955.1. NCBI lineage: Eukaryota > Metazoa > Mollusca > Gastropoda > Neogastropoda > Conidae > Conus > Conus betulinus. Next base: position 23,522 of record JADBJO010019279.1, on the reverse strand, counting down.
TTTGTTGTTACTGTGAAGGGAGGGTCCAGGCAGTGCAGTGTAGTGGTTAGTGTACTGTGAGTGGGGGCCAGCCAGTGCATGTAAGTGTTAGTTCTGTGGGAAGGGGCCCAGTGCAGTGCAGTGTAGAAGGGTTAGTACCGGGGAGGGAGGGGCCAGGGCAGTGCAGTGTTTAGTGGTTACCGCTAGGTGAGGGAGGGCCCTGTGGAAGTTGTTTGTTTGTTTAACATGGAGGGAGGGCCAGGCAGTGCATGTCTTTCATCACCATTGCTCATCCCAACGCAGAAAGGCAGTGTTTAGTTCATGACCAGCAGCAAGGCAGTGAGTCTCTCAAGTCCCCCCACCAGGTCCCTTGGTGCCATTGTTCGTTTTTAACATGAAGGATGTTTTTCATGCCTTTCAGCACCTGTGCGGGGGCCCAACTTTAAAGTAAGTTGTTTACATGCACAATCAGATTCTGTACTCTCCACCACCAAGGTACCCTTGGGGCCAGTTTTCCGGCACACACCGGGCCGCAGCCTGCTTGTGCAACACTTTGCCACATCACATCTCGAACATCGTCAACATTGAAACATTGTAGATGGACGAAGACTGTGTTCAGATTTCCACAAGGCCACTGCAGGCCATTGATCTGTATGGGTTTATTGGCATGCTCCTCCGCCTTCCTCCTCCTTCCTCCTCTATGTCCTTTTCGCGAGTTCCTGTTTCGTCGCCGGGAGGCAATGCTGGCAACCATCCTCTCACATTTGGAGCAGGTGAGAACAGAGAGAGAGAGATAAGGTGTGTGAGTGTGTGTGTGGTGTTGTGTGTGGGTTGGTGTGTGATTTAAGGTGGAAAGGGTGGCTTATTAATAAAACTGCTTAAGGCTGAGTCCGGAAGGGGGAGAAAGGGGAGGGGGGGGGGGGGGAACAGGGGTGGGGGAGGTTTTTTTACTCCTCCCAGGTATGACAGACTTTAATGTGCAGGTCGGAAGATTTCGTACACTAGGTAAGATGATGAGCCAGGTTCTATTGTTCGGACATTCTTTGGCACATGGAAAAGAATCCATAGTGAGACAAACTTCTGCTTAAAAAATCCTCTTTAATAGGAATGACACACATAAGACACGAGGCAGAAAATTAAAAAGGAGCAACAACAAGACAGAACATGTGCTTTATACCTTTGCCACGCATACTCTTCACAAGAGCAGCCTAAATTTTTGTATGGAAACATCTGTTGTGACACGCATGCAATTCAATACACAGTGCCATACAATACTGTCACACAGTTCAAGCCACGGGGGCAATACAATGCATCTTATTTTTTTTTATTATAGCAAACACACGCAGACGCTCAAAAAGAAACACACATGACATGGCTGTCCCTGGTTGTTTGTAACGCTTTAATACCAAGTCTTATTGTCTAGGAAAGACGGGGATTTGTACAATTCAAAGGCCTCTTTTCGTTCAGGGTCAAATACAGATTCCTGAGTTACTTTAATTATGTAATCTTAAATCAATGTTAGCAAACCGCGCCAGAAGAAATGCAGACAAAAAAACGAGTCACAGCAAACAACACAGTATGAACCCTAACAACTATTCAGGCCTTACAATTAATTGGATCTAGAAATCAGAAAAATGGTAAGAGCATTCATTTACAAGAGATGGCCATGATTAAAACTGCTCATAAGGGATCAGATTTGTTCTGGGGTTGAAAGGCCTTCCGCCCCGCCCCCCAGTACAAATGGTACGTGAATTCAGTTCGCAGAGTGCAAGGGAACTGTTTCCGTGTGCACCACCCATGGTGTGTGAGCAAGTATCATCCCTCTTGACACTGCCTCAGCACATGGGAGGCCACCAGTCTGGATTGCCACAGGCAATGCATGAAACTGTTTAGGATTCATGTAACCTTAAATTAATATTAAAACAACTTCAAAAGAAAAATGAACTATGCAACTGAGATGCAAGAACGAAACAAAGTGACAAGACAAAACACGATGCCCCTTTGATCACTTTGGTCCTTCTTCAGCGCAATACAGGTAAGGTAACGGTATGTTTTCTTATAGCCCGCCCGCCAAAACGCCCGACTGCCGATCACAAGTCTTTGGAAAAAAAAAAGTGAAAAAGGACCCTCAAGACAATGAAAATGATGAATGAACAATCACTTTGTCTCCTCCCATTGCGACCAGAAAGGGTATGCGACCAAAATGGACTTAATTTTTGCGCCCAAAACATAGAGGAGACAAAGTGATTGCTCTTTTGTTGTTTTACATTGCTCCCTGAATGTTTTTTTTGTCTTGCCTGAAGAAGCCCAAAGAGGTCTAAAACGCATTGTTTGTCATCTGAATATTGTTTATTTCTTTCGTTTGGTGGCAGGGTGCATTTTTCCTTTTAGGTTCTTTGTTAAGTTTTAAATGTTTCAATTTTCCCCTTCACGTCACCTCACTTTTAAAAACTAACTTTGGTATTAGAATGAATATAATCTGTTGAAAAAAATGATTAACAAATCAGATCAATCAGGATCTAAAACAGAATTGAGCAGAAAAAAAGCACAACATGTGGCTGAATATGCTATGGTAAATGCACAGTTAGACCACCATGAACATGGCACAGGGACACAAGGAAAGACGAGCTCCACCTGGTATACATAGGGAGAGGGTTAAGGCAACAGAAGGACAGGATGGGATTAGTGCCTGAAATCATGTCATTTCATGCTCACCTCCACAGTGAACCAAAACATTGTACTGTCCCTATAGTCATTAGGCTATAGGACTCAGCCTCTTGAAGGCTTGCACCCTACAACTGAGATGATAGTAGAGCATCAGGTGCAGCACTCACGCCATCAGTCTGTTTGGTCCTAATGACCATAGGTTTGTCTGGTTGTGAAACAAGCTAGACAAAAAAATGCCTCCCTCAAACAGTACACACAGACTGAACCAAACTAAGATATGTCCTGTATTACCAGTTGCCATTGGCCTGTTATTGTTTTTGCCAGGAAACATGGGTAGCAATGCTTTGCTTTGTTTCCAAGAGAGCTGACAAATTTACTGACTGCAGATAAGGTTAGCATTATGTATGGGGCCTGTATTTGGGTCATGGCAAAGATTTTGTCTGAGAGACTTGAACAACGAAAGTCATCAATTTTTGGGACGCGTGAGTTTCCATGTATAGAGTTTCACATCATCTGAAAATTAGGCTGTTTTTTGTTTGTTCTTTTCTTTTTCAATTTTAAACCCAAGAACATTTTGTAATAATCATATTCAAAAGGGAGAAGTTAAAAGTGGGTAAGGAGGGTGGTTTTCAGAATGTCAGTTATACTTTATGATTAATTTCCGGTCATTTCATAATTTGATTTTTAACCATTTGAAAAAAACGTTTTGTCCAGATTTTGTTTCAGTGTTTGCATGATTATGGTATATGTTGAACAAAAATATACTTTTTTTTTTTTTTTTTTTTGATGATCTCTTTCTTTTTTTTTTTTATCCTTCCATTCCCAAAAATACAGTGGTGGAGCATGGTGATGATGTGGGTTCATCGTCTTTCGCCACCAAACTTCAAGAGAGTAGAGGATTTGACATCGCGCTGGTCATGCGTTATGTTGGGGCCATGGTGCTGGGTTGCATCTGTGTTCTTCATCGCCGGTGTCCCTGTAATGTGTGGTGGCTGCACGTCCAGGCACGATAGATAACAGTGTGATGACGATGATACGTGGGTGTGGAGAACGAAGGGACAATAGCAAATGTTGCCAATTGCTGCATGGCGTAATCTCCTGTTTTAAAGTCTAGTACCTGTATCTGAATCTTGTTTTTCCTTGTGAAGCTTTATCTTATATATATTACATATATATATATACACACACACGTTTTGTTTTTTTTTTTTGTTTTCCTTTTTCAAAGTGAAATGTAGCTATCGATGAAAAACAAAAGTGGTGTGTGGTGTGTGTGTGTGTTTGTGCGCTGATGGTGTGTGAGTGTTGTGAACAGAGAGAGAGAGCGAGAGAGAGGAGAGAGAGATGCACAGGACCAGAACAGATTTTGTGATGTCATGGTTGTGTGTAATTATATTTGTTTGTTTTGCAAACCAGTCTATAATATGCCTTTATGAACAAATATAGAAAATAAACCCACTCATGCAAGTTGTGTCATCGCAGGTTTCTTGAAACAGCCTCAAACTGCATTTTTTGTTAAGTGAGAAACTTCACTGAACATTTCAGTCTAATATGTAGAATCTTGTAATAATTAACAAGAATCTTGTAAAAGCACACAAAATCTGATTGTACAAAGGAGGTACAAAGAATCAGTGTTCAGATTGTTTAAAAAAGCAATACACAGGCATCAGTGGCAGATTGTTTAAAGGGATACACAGCACTCAGTGTCAGATTGTTTAAAGACGACTACACACGAATAGTGGTTCAGTTCGTTGAGTCTCAGTGTCAGTAGTGTCATGCGAGATGGTGTCTCCGACTCTTGATTAATCTCCGGCTACAATACAATCAATCTGGTGCGTACCTTGAGAACACATGTGTGCAGGGGCTACAGCTGAAGTCAAAAAAGGAACCCTACAATGGGAATGAATAAAATAAGTGGAAAAAGGTGTTGTGGGGATAGAGGGGCTCTATCGAAGACTAGACTTGGCCGATGCCTGCTGATCTGACCTTAAACGTTAAAGCTTATTGATCAACTTCTGGTCGGTTTCAAGTCCCGTGTTTCAAGTGGTAGCTAGTTTTAGTTGTAGACTGTACTTAAGTACTTAAGTGTTCATTAGTGCTTTGTCGTGTTTGTGTCGTTCAACCAAAGCCATCAATGGGTGTAAGATGTGCATGTGCTGCCCTAGGTCTTGTGTGTGCAACTGGTCCTTTGCAATAATGCCCAAGTGATGGGGAACATATGCTCATTGAAGTTGATAGAACGTCTGGACAAGTGGTGGTCGATCGATCAATACAACCAAATGGCAGCAGGGACAGAATTTTTTTTGTATGAATGTACCCAATATTTTAGGGACAAAATGTGAAAGAGAATAAATAAACCGATTATGAAGAAAGTCAGTGGCTTTATAACTGTGACCCTACTGCAGTATTGAGTATACAGGTGTTGCAACATCTTGCTCTGTCTGTTTGACGGTACGCCACAATGGAATAAGATCCGCCACCATGGCATCGCTACAAGCCGTGCATTTTAAATCCATAAGCTGATGTTGAAACTGTTGTAATGTTAGGTATGAATCAGGTTTGGCGTACGGTGGGATTTGAAGTCACACAGCCGGCGACCGGAAACAATTTCCAGGGGGACGCATACACTGGTTTGTCGTCAAGCCGGGGGGTCGGCCGGACAGAGCTGGTGCGGCCAGCAGGGGTGTGGGGGGCTCCCCTTGACGGGGGCTCAGGCAGGTGGTTAGAAGAACACATCGACGTAAGCTCTACTAGCAAGAGGTGCAACAAGGCAAACAAGAAACAACAAGCAGGTTAACAAGCCAGTAGGGAAAGAAACAGGGATCACGCCGTACGGGGTATCAGGAACACCCAAAAGAAAAAAAAGAGGGCCACAAGGGGGGGACACAGAGGGGGTAGAGGAAAATGTAGAAATACAGAAAACGAATTAGAGAAACCTCTGACGACTCTGTCACTTTCCCCATTCCCGCTTTTTTCCTGTTGTAGGTGGTATGCGTTTGTGCAAACAGAGAGGAAGAAGGAGGAAGACAACATTAAATTTACGGCAAGGGTCACTAAATTATTGGGCGGCTAGCTCGAATGGGGAACAGGATCTGGTGTACCAGGAGGCGGGATGTCAGGGGGGGTCAAAGAAGTGTGAGCTTTAAGATAATCAGAAGGGCATTTCTGTGTGCTTGAACATTAGTGGAAATGAAAAACAACCTTTAGAAGCCAAACACAGCTGTCCATTGTGCAGTCTTTGCTAGATTGACTCTCAGCATTTATCATTATTTAAAAAAAAAAAGGTCTCAGACTCTGCTTTCCTGTCGTGCCTCTGCTCTCATATTGACCGTCCGAACTTCTGTAGAACGCCGTGTGTACCACTGAGATTTCATGGTTTGTCAAGTTCAGTGGAGGCTGTGGTAGGAATGAACCTGGCAGCGCTCTCTCTGGAGGGCGGAATTATTCAACCTGATTCTGAAAAGATGTCAGCGGTGGAGGTAGTAGAAATGTTATCCTTTGTACTTTTTATGTGGATCCAGAATAGGCAACCACTTAACACCCATGGAGGGCTTAGCCACCAGTGTCTGCAAGCGGCTCCTCTGATGGGTTTGCCGCGGTCAGTTATGACTTATTTCTATTATTGCTAGCTGCTTGTTCACCACCAATTGCCGGACTGTGAACGACAGAAGTCAGGGGTGTAGTTTGTGGGGTCTGAGATACCGTGCAGTGAGCTTGAGTTGAGTACTACTCCGACAGAGAAAACGAGGCACAGCTCAAAACAACGGAAAGGAGCTGAAGATGTTTAGGACAGGCTCTGATTAGAACTTGAATTAAAACATAAACCAAAATCCGTGATGCATCAATCCCGAGAAACAACTACAGGTATTTTTGCACATCAGAGTCCTTGTGCAATCATTCCCATTACAATTAACCACCGTGGGCTTCTGATGGTTTTGTGCTAAGAGGGCCAGTGTAAGTCATTCAACTTGTCAATGCTGATTGCCAAATGCGTTGGTCGCCAAACAGCGACTTGTGATCTGTCAAGTCCATTTTTAATCAATGCGCCAATACTGTGATAGATACCTACTGCCCTCAACATTTTTTTTTTTTTTTTTTTTTTTTTTTTTGTTTTTTTTTTGATTATCGCATTGCAAATACATTATTTTCACAATGGAGAAAACGTTATGATCATTGGCCTTTAAACATCAAATACAGTGTTACCACGCATAAGCAGTAGGTCTTGTATGTGATTGTCTTACTACGGCAACCCAAAACATTGTTGACATAAGAACTCAGGGGAAAAATTCTTAAAAAGCCTTCATCTAAAAGCGCTGGGTGGTTTTGAATTTCAATGCCTAGATAGTCCGAGTGCACGAGTCTATAACTCTTGTATTAGCATGTGTGGTCAGGATACCATATTTTGCTCTGGTGCTGCTTAGAGCTAAGTCATCCACTCAACATGTGTCCAGTGTTATTGTTGTGGGGGTATGTCTCAGTTTCGGTGAAGCTGAGAATACTGCACTCCAAGAGAGAGAGGAGAGAGAGAGGAGAGAAGACTGAGTTTGGCTTCAGGGTTGGTGAGGAGCAGGGGAAAAGCTATATTGTTACTGACTGCTCTTTTAAGGGAAAGTTCTTCTACCTTCTCTTAGTCCATCTACGTGAATGATGAACTTCGTGTTCTCTTGCATGATCCAGAAATCCTGACTGAATTCTGAGAGACAGAATAAGTTTAGTGCCTGAACTATACTTGTATGGAAATTTTTTTGTGAGGTGTGGGTAACTTGCACAAAAAATATCTAGCAGGATGATACTGTAACATTAGCGTTGGTGTGCCTTGACAATGGGAGCAAAAGTTAATGCCATTAATCACCATTGATTTCAGTCTCTTTAATTTGTCATGTAAATCAACATTGTACCTGTAGAAAAATAAGCACTTATAAATTACAGAGTTAAAATAATGAGATTTTACCTACACATAATTTACATAAATATGGATATAAAAACTGATGCAAATTTGTTGTCATTAACACAGAAGATTGTACAATATGTTTCAATAGATCACACCTCTTCTGCACAATGCTGTTAACAGTCAGAATCTGTGTTGCAAAGACATATAGTATAACAATTTCTACTGGAGAAAACTACAGTGCCAATTCCCAAAACGGTCATGATCATGATTACAGAAAAAACCTGCAGCAGTGAAACTCACAGTACAGTGAGTTACACAATGGCTTATGTACCGTAGACCAAGCAACTGTCAGGGCCTTGATCTCTTTTTCAGCCATTGACAGAAGCCACTCAGTCTGCTTGCAAGCCCCTCACACAGTACTAGCAAACCGCACAAATAGAACAGCGATGACTGGACTTAGGTCTTATTGACAGTTCGAAAAAACGACAACCTCCTCATTGGGCCTGTACCGTAGTCAGCCAAAAAGTGAAAAACTTTAACAAACACTTGCAGCTGCATTGAACAGGCCATCAGTATCATAATCATCAACCTGGTAACCAAGTCTTCTGGCTGTAATCCTTACTTTGACGTTCATGACCTCTTCAGAATGAGGAAGTTTGAATTTTAGTGGCATGTTTTGCAGTTTTGTAGCCTGTGTCCCGCCTGTTGATTGAAAGAGGTTGTGGCCGAGTTAAAAAGAACAAGGACAGTAATGTTCACACCATGACTGAAATGTGACTTACTAGAGTCTGATTAATTTCCGAACAAAAATGTTTCAGTTCATGGGCTGGGAATCTGGAAAATTAAATGTCAGAATGCCTTACAATCATCAGCAGTTACATATATTCATTCTGATCCTCTGAAGTATATCCCCCTAGCTTTTCCACAATATCGCGTCAAGTAGGCTTTTAATATTGTGAAATAGCGTACCAAGCATCCCAATGACCAGTTTTGAGGAGTGACAAATGAATTTGAGAACTCAGTATTAAGTCCGTGAGCAAACATAGTAGTACCAAGTCATCAATTATTAATACTGGAGCCGGGTCATAATTCCTGTTTTAGTAGACAGGCTGCTGCTCATCTGTGATCTCTCAACATCAAGGCACGCATCATTTGCTTAGTGTTGCTCACATAAAAAGCTGTTTAGGCTCTAGTTCGAAGCGTCACTGGGCTGCAGAAGTGCTATCTGAGGTGTTGCTCACAGGTTAGAAAGGAGGAATCCGGTGTATGAACAGAAATTGTAACTTTTTGTTTGTTGCCCAGTTAACACAAAGGACAAAGATTCATCGGGAATTAGATGGATTATTGCAAGCTGTAAAGAGGACGAAAAAAAACTCTTTGCACACCTAGTCCTGATCCAAATCGCCATTTGTGTCACTGGTGTCTAATGAGCTTTTTTTCGGTCTGAGCACATAGATCTTTCGAGCTGTGAATGGTCAGGTTTTTCCTCGCTGGGGATCAAACATTTTGTACTGAGTGCAAACAGAGTGTCGAAACATCGTCTCAAAGCTGTGTAAGCATATTTATTTAGTGTATTTTCCCTTTCTAAAATGGTGGCTTCCAAACCATGATTAATCTGAGTGGGATTAGAAAAAGATGACAGCTAGCCAAGTCTTGTTTGTTGTGGTTGAGCGATTTAACAGGGTTCCCATTGGGTCGCATTTAGATGTAAGTAGAATTGTAGGCTGGGATAGCTAGATCATATATCAGTCGTGAACATAACAGTGGTATTGCGGGGAGTATTATCAAATACTTAGTTGGAGGTGCGCTGGTTGTTGCTGTATCTGAGATTGTGCTGAATTGTGTAGTTCCAAACGGTTAGATCGTTTTGCGGGCTGAATGACAAACAAGGGAAAAAAAGACTTGGGGGGTTTGGAGGGTTTTTATTATGTTGCAAATTGTTTTAATAGGAGACGGTTTTCGGGAGGTCGCGCCAAGAGTTTCAGCCTGGAGAGGGAGATAAGGTGCCTTCACGTAGTTTTTTTTTTTTTTTTTTTTTTTTGATATTGGTTTTTGTTTTTTGTTTTTTTGGAGTCGTTGAGGAGGGAGTTCGATGGCATGGAGATGATTTCCCCAACTGTATTTGCTGTCAAATCTTCTGTTTGTGCACTGTGGGGTTTTGAGTCTGAACGTTTGATTTTCCTTGCTCCTGTTTTTTTTTTTTTTTTGTACTTTTTTTTTTTTTAGTTTGTTTTTTTTTTTCCTTTGGTTTCTTTTGTTGTGTGTTTGGGACCAAAACGATCCAGGTCGCATAACAGCACTATGTTGCAGGTCTTTTGTTGCGAATACGTTTGCCATCTATAGCACATGGGAAATTCCGGAGAGAGAGGGGGAGATATCTTTGAAGATGAACAGGCGTAGAAGCGATAAAATTGAATTAATGGCTGGGTAATGGTCACTCGTGGGCGCCTTTAGGTGTGCAGCACTGAGTAGATTTGCGAGGATTGGAGGGGTGTATTCTGTGCTTTGGGCGGGCCGCTCGTGGTTTTTTATGTTAGTAATGGATCAGCACTGTAGGCCGGAGTGGGGTAAAGTTGTTTGTCCCTTTAGCAACTTTTTGTGTGCTCCGTTCTTGAGGAAAAAATGGGGGGTCTGGAATTAAAAAGTTTCCTTACTGTATTAAAAGTGAAAACAAGTGTTTAACCGGCTTATTAGTTATGTTTTGTGTTGACTATGAAAGTGAGAGGTGGAACAAGTGAATGAATCTCGGGTTGGGGATCCGTTCACGCCGCCACTGTACGGTTTATTAGAATATGGAAGATCTCGAATTTAATTTCTTCTCCTCTTTCCGGTTCTCATCACACATAACATGTACAGAAGCGCACAGGCTCAAAATATGTGTAACTGTTACCAGTTGGCGGATGTATGCAATTGAAACACAGCCGGGAAGAACTGATCGTTGAGTCTGATAGAAATGCTGATCTCGGGAGCTCCTCATGAGCCATGCGAATGTTCACAGCAGACTTTGTCTAGGGAAAAGAGAAAATGGGGGGTTCCGCAGGTCTAGCAACCTCACCAGCAGACTAACCATGGGATCACTAGCATCAAACCTCTGAGAAATGTGTGTCAAGAAGCAAAACCTGCATCGTCAAAATTGGAGAATTGCAGGTTCAGTATGTCTTTATAGCTATAGCCCACAGCAGAACGCAAAGAGAGGGCCATATTAGTGGCGGGTTGCCCTTGAAGGGTCAGACCTAAAAGTAAATCAGGAGTTAACACTGACAAACAACACAGACACAACTCACACACCACGACTAGGTCACACCACAACTCGCTGTGGCACAACATATCACATTTGAGAGAAGTGGCTAAAGAAAAAAGGTGCCATCTCTAGTACAGGATTTGTAAGTTGAATCCAATTCGAGAAAAGGATATTCAACTTGAAGAGATTATGAATGACAAATAGATACTTTAGTTTTTTTTTTTTTTTAAACCATACCTGAAATTTCAGTGGAATATTTTGATATTTTCAGAAAGTGCTGTAGCATGGCTCTGTGAGGGTCATATAAGTGCAACATAGATGTAGTACAGACAAAACTTAAAATGCAAAGTTCAAGTACGTATGGCGCGGGAGAACACTCACACCACACACACCACACACCCCCGACCACACACAGAGAACGACAACGCCGACAGACACAAAACACACAGAGCATAATGTATGTTACATGTGTAGTGTACCACATATTGTCTCACACTCACAAAATAAAGCCTTCAAGAGCTTGAAAATGGTCCCAGATGAAGGGGGGGAGACCGATGCGCAGAACATAAAAATCTTTGCATGGGTGTGCACTGTAGTGGTTCCCATGGTTATGGGGCAAGGGGTCCCAGGCTGGGTGCTTGCCGTAAAGTTGGGTCTTCTTTCTTTTTTAAACCAAGGCTAAACCCTTTGCATCTTGGGCATTCTGGACATTATTTTTAGAATCTAGGAACCAGGACAAGAAGAGCTTTATTATTTTGCAAAATTTCTAACGACATACACAACATATACGCCTGATCTTGTTCTTCTCAGTCTCACCAAGGAAAAAAAGGACAACACTGCGTACACACAAAAGACGAAAAAAGAACACACACACTCCATATCCTGAAAGAAAAGGGAGGCCTCCAAGCTTAGGCCACACCACACAAGCAACACACACCACACAGAGCGACGATAAGTTTGACCTTTCAATGTTTCTCTTTTCTTTCGGTGGAGTACCATGCTCAGCTTTGGTCTCCAAGAGCCGACAATGACCCTTGTGCCTGTGGATTTGATTATGTCACTGCAACACACGTCCAGTCAAGGGCACTAACGACCTCACTGACTTCCGCCCTCCGCAAACCGGATCTCTTCCTTCACCACTGTGTTTTTCCATCTAACAAGAAACAAACCCATTTCCCTCGAAGATGGGTTTGTTGGGGTTTGTTATTTTTTTACACTTGACTCATCAATCCATCTACTCAAACCTTGACTTCCTCTCTATCCATAATCATTGGGGGGCCACGTTTTGCCGTTTCTGTCAAGAGGCTTCCACCACCTAGGTGAAGGATGTGCGGATAGGGGGGGGGTGCTTTTCCCCGCTGGGGAGACGGGAAAGAGACCCTGTAATTAAAAAAGATCAAAAAAGAGGCCGAGTTGCAGCAAGGATCGAACAGAACATGCTGACAGAATAAAGTGACCTTTGTGTTGTTTTTTTTTCGACCCAGAGCAGGGCCGCATATCAATTTTCAGCCAACAATGCTACATACCAGCCTGGCTTCAGCGTATATTGATGGATGGCACTGCCATGGTCAATACATACTATGAAGCAGATTTCGCAGTTTTTGTTTATATGGACCGAAAAAAAAAACCCCCTATAAAATTTTTACCAATACAAATAAAAGTTAATGGCAACGACGATGCCCCGCATGTCAACTACCTCTTCTTAATGACACATACTTGAAACACGCGATTCAGTGACAAGGAAAGAAGGGGAGAGGGGAGGAGTGTGCGACAGTAGGACTGAACTGACGCCAGCATAAACGAAAGATTTTCCCGTTCCCAACCTACATATGGATGAAGTCTTTGTACTCATTTCTACTGGTCACTTACGAGTAGGGAGAAGAAAAAACACACATCACGGCCATTCCACGGGGGCAAAGGGGGGGAGCTGCACCACAAAAAGGAAAGAAGGGGAAGCAACCCCAAACCCGCGTACATACACACACTATAACGGCCCTACATCATATACACCACGGAAGTGATATAACTGATCAAAACTACCTGTCAGTTGTGTGAAGACAGCAAACACATGGGTGTCGTTTCTCATGATAAAAACAACAGTGAGTAGTGCAACTCACACAGGGCCCTTTGATTGAGTCCGCCCCTTTTTGTTGCACGATTCGTCAGCCACCACCCCAACCTCCGTCCCCACGTCCGCCATCACAACACTGAACACAAGCCGCCAGTTGGTGTGTTTTGTTTGCCCAGCGCATGCGACCATAATATTCCGAAAACAACAAGCCTCAGTTTGCAAGGACAAGCGGATATACCCTGATGGCACAGGTGATTTGTACAACCACACACAGGCCTCTTCCACATCGTCAAGGGTACAAAATTACCATAACACACAGCACACACACATAAAACCTCTACACATGTCAATGACTAAAAGTCTTTGCCCTCGGTCGCCCAGCAGATATCTCCACCCCGGACGACCCATCTGCCACACTTCCCTCTTTAACTTACCGCCCACACCCTCGGTGAAAAGCTCTGTTAGAGCGGACCAGAACAACAGGGTCTGGAAGGCCCTGGGTCGGCCAGAGGCCGGGGCAGTGCCCAGTATCGCCCCGCTCCGCCCCCCAGAAGATGGGTGCACTGTGGGGCAGAGCCTACCTCCAGCAGAAGACCATCAGGCCATGTCTTGAAACGTTGGCAGGTGGGGGGGAAAACCCGTCAGCCAATTTGCAGGCCTTTCACTTCCTCCGTACACACACAACAAAAAGAAGGAGAGTACACACACGACACGGTACACTACACACCAGACACACACACCAGAACACACCAATCTGGAAGTTGCTGATGATAGATCACTAAGTAAAAGACCTGTCCTGGTTGAGCAACTCTTCAGTATAACGATTGGGCGAGTGGAGTTGGGAAAGCTTTGTGTTTGGACGGCACTCTTGATTGGAATACTGATGACTACTGTACGGAACTGTGAGACATAAGGAATTGAAAAGAAAATTGATTATTATTTATTTTTTTCCCCAGGTATGCGTGCTGATGCCCGTGAGGGTACACATCCTGTACAGACAGGCAAGTATACCTCCCATCTACCCAACAAAGCGAAGGTGAGGATTTTTTGAATAGAACCATCGTTTTTCTATCACCAGCATTAGGGCAGCAACTGTGGAGGGGAAGTTAAAGTTTTTTTGATGTGTAAGAAATGTTATAACAGTTTGTCGTTCTCGACACTGGATGTCACTAGTGTTTTGGAGGATGACGGAAAGGGGGGTAGCAAGTGGAAGGATGAGTGGAGTTGAAAGAAGATGGGTAAGGGTATAGTTTTGTTGTCAGTAGTGGAAAGAGACAGTGTGCAGGTGTGGATTGTGATGGACAGGGACGATGCAGGCTTTGTGTGCGGTGTGTCCGGATTAGTTTTCAATGTCCAAAGACTTTCTAATCTTGACTTAATCAATTTCATTTGTCTTTAAAAGCAAATTGTAAGCAGCGGAATCCTAAAAAATGACTTCTGACCTGTGGCATAGACGAAAAAGTCGTCTTCAGTACACACAGTCGCCAACACCAAAAATGAAGAATTCTTTATTATTCTTTTTTCCTCCCCCGACGAAAAGTACGTAGTTATAAATTTTTAGGGGGGGGTAACATATCCAATATGTAACAACATGTATGCTACAGATACACACTAAGGACCAAAGGAGAGGAATGGGAGAGGAAATATGACAGAAAATCATGTTTCCCTGAGCCCCTGAGTGCATTTCATAATGTGTGTGACGTCCCTGAACAACAGTCCATCTAAATGTAATTCCTTCCGTACACAACTATATTGATATTTCCTCCAAAATGCTTTCGAATAAGCATTCATACTGCCTTCGCTGTGGGAAACTTTGTATAATAACGAATTGGAACCTACGGGTTTCCTCTTAAAGTCCATCCCACATTACAGGAACCCATGTTACAGCTACACCCAGTGCGTGGTTGTGCGAACATAGGACAGCAGAGCGAGTGGTTCCACAGTCCGGGCGGTAGCAAGAATAGCACGGGGAGCTGGGATCAATGCATCGCCTTGCTTGCTGCTCACCGGAACATCTTTCCTTTGTGCGTCATGAGCCTGGGTGATAGGAAGGCTCCTGCCTAGAACGATAAAAAGATAAAGGGACGCATGGGGTCGATGAGGGTACTTGTAAAGGGGACTGACAAGCCCAGGGCTTATAAAAGACACTGCGACGGGTGCGGTGCCGACATAGTGTGCAGGCTGCTGCGCAAGAGAAAACGGACCAAAAAAACACACACCCAGAACAAAACCTCAGAGACTGGGACGCTACTACCTGGCGAGTGTGGTGGCCCAAGATTCACTGCCCCAACAGCGGACCAAGATCATGAAGGATGACAAGACGGAGAGAGCACACAGAAAGAAGACCATGTGCGAGGCTGGCAGGCTCGGTAGAGGAGGGATGGAACACCGTTTCAAAGTAACCCGAGGGGAAGGAGAAAAGCGCGAAAGAAGGGGACCAGGAGCTATCGGCCACGCTACATCCGGGGGCTTGATAGCAGACGATTCGAGCCCGAGATCCACAAAGGAACCAGTATAGGACTCCAGCTCTGCATGATCAGTCGGGTTGAAAAACATCTGCTGTAGTCAGCGGTGTGTCTTGAAACCAAACCCACTTTGATGATACTACGGATCCAACTTACGGCTAAGAACGAGGAACCTCCTATAAAAAGGCCCTCTCAAGACATGAGAACATAAAAGGATTGAGAGCAGGGATGCAGATGCGTTCTGAAGTAAGGTTTGTTCCCTTCCGCTGCCGAGTGCCGAAAACTTCATGGGCAGGCAGGTCGTGTTCACCAACAGTGAAGGTGACGTGTCCAAGAAAGATGGCAAGAAGGGGGACGCACCATCCCTTTGGCAGCATAAACACACTTTGGCCGAGTGAGCATCGGCGTTTGAGAGGTGGCTGGGGACACAATCCATTACGGATGGGCCAAGACCCCAAAACCCCGGGTGCAGCTTCCGTGCGGCTGAGATGGGCAACCAGTCCGGGAAGATGAGTGTAAGATGTAGCGAGGCGCAGTGACCACATTTTTCCCCGTGATCTTTAGGACATTGAGGAGGAGATTAGATAGGCAGGGCAGATACCTTGTTATGAGCAGGCGTAGCTGGCTTTCCCCATGACCGAGAGAGAGCTGGGTGATCTGTGTTTGACAGCCTTAAGTCTCGGATTGCGGGATGAAGAGGATTAAGTCTCTAAGTAGGACTCCCTAACCATCTTAACAGGTATATCAAGGGTAGGATGGAATGAGTGTGTCACACTAACAAACCACACACAAGGCGGTACAGCTGAGCTCAGCGAGGAGGCACGGTGTCACCACTTGCATGAAGACAGCAACTGATAACTATTCACTACTACATAAAACGTCACAACAAAACACAAGACAACTTTCAGCATAACAGTCACAAACAACTTTTACATGAAGCGCGGACTACTTTCAAGAAGAAAAAACGAAAACATCGCACAAGCACACCAGCCATAAGACATAGCCTACTGGAGTCATAAAGCATTTACAAAAAGGATGATGCATGGTTGGATGGGGAGTTGTAGCAGGCATTACAAAGGAGCCCAGGACGATTTTCGACTGAGCATTCCATCCATGTCTAGGGGGATCCCTTATGATGTCGTCAGAGAAAATTGTGATTGAATCAAAAAACACGGATGTTCCATATCTAGTTCTGTTCAACATACCCAACATCACTGTTGGCTTCTAAAAACTGTAATACTTTATCATAGCCCTTTGAAAAAATGACACACAGATACAGAAGGAGTGACCCCAACCCCCAGTTTTGTTCTGTAAACAAATTGTGGAATGGCTGGATTTTTTCACTAAGTTAAAATTTATGAGCAGGAATAATTTGTAATGTGTAGGGAGGTTCCAGAAAACCTTGGGGAAGGTAACACTATGCCAACGAGACACGTTAACACACCACACCCATATACACCCACACTAACGAGGAGAGACGATACACCACTATACACACGACAAGCACCCGCTGCATAGCACCCGAACTGTAACAGCTGGGCAGCTGAGTAATCCAAGCTCCTTAACCCTTATTCTTCTAGACATTGCTGTTCGGGCAACAACTATGGCTCACGCGCACAACTAGGGTGGACCACCTCCGATAAAGCTTTCACCGTCTTGAACTTGAAGATAAAAGAGCCAGCACTAACACGTGGTGTGGTGGTAATTGACTGACATCTGCTAAGGGTCACAGCCATTAGCTTTGTCAGAGGGTGTGCGTCAGTTTTTTAGTGTATTTTAATTCCCATTGTATGTTGAACGGGATAGTTTCAGGGGAAGTCACGGTACAGGTATGTGGCAGTTTCACATGACCAAGTCACTTAGGTACTCAAGCCGTTGCCGGACCGGTCCTCACGGTCAGGTTGTACTCTTGGAAAAAATGGTCAGAGTAGTTAGTAGCGGAGGTAGATTGGAGGTAGAGTGTCCGACGTGAGTGAGTAGTATCGCATGTTATCAAAGAACACCCAGACATTAATTGGATGTCAAAGCGTTGGACGTTCTAGTCGACGAGGCAGAGCAAGCATGGCTTTGACCCCAGATAGCAGGCAAGCATGCGTGGCAAGCAGAAGTTGGCTGGAGAGGCGCACTGGGCAGCTCCTCCCTGCTGTGGAAGCAACGGATGACAACACAAACTTACAATATAAGCCTTAGGCAGTTTTTCAAAAACATAGTGAGGTGAGCGAGAGATGACGACGTCGTAAACGGTGGTGGAGCGTGGATTGCGTGGATAGAGAGGGGGAGCAGAAAGCAAGTCACCCAACAGAGGGTTGTCTCCAGAGACAAGGACCTGCGAGCACAAAGGCGTTCAAGGTAAAAGGGGGTGTGGCAGAGTGCACACGTGGCAGAGAGTGTGCAGCTGCAGCAACGGCAAATAGAAGCCAGCCACTGAGGTTTAAAGTTGATTTGTGAGAAGGAAGCTTCCCAGGTTCCAGGGGGAACAAGAGAACCCATTGAATGACTTTGGCTTTCTCATAAACATTATGTTCAAAAGGCAGAATGAGAAGATTAGATGTGCTGTGTCGTGTGTGGGTGATGTGTGTGTGGTGTAGGGTCCCGCGCAGCGTGGTGGCGTGCCCAGTGCGTGTGTGGTGTGTGTGTGGTGATATGTGTGGACCCCGGTGTATGTGGGTGTAATGACCGGGGGTCTCTTTTTCTTTCTAGTCCCAGGGGACTCGATAAGTTGTGCCCTTTGTGTACTGTGTGTGTGTAGTGCCCACCCTGTCTCCCGTTGTGTGTCAAGCGTGGTCCGAGACCGTGCTATTCCCTTTGTGCGTACCAATGAAAGAAGTGTGGTGTGTGTGTGTGGTGGGGGGTGGTCGTGTGTGGTGTGGTGGGGGGGTGTGAGCAGTGGCAACTAGTTGTACTCTGTATGTGAAAATGTGTGTGGAGAAATGCTCGAGAGAGAGGATGAGAGGAGGCCAGAGACCCCCCCCCCCCCCCGAGAGTTTTCGGAGAGTTAATCTGAACCCCGGGAAGGAAGAGGAGAGAGCCCGGTGTGTGTGTGATATGTGTGGAATGTGTTGTGTGTGGTGTGTGTGTGTGTGTGTGTGTTGTGTAAGTGGGTGTGTGGTTGTGTGTTGTGTGTGTCCTTGTCTATTTCTGTCAGTGTGTACCAGTGGACAGAAGCTGTTTGTGTGTGCTATTCCCTCTTTGTGTAAGAAAGTCTTGTGTCGTGTGTGGTGTGGGTGTGGGTGTCGTGTGTGTGGGTGCTATTTCTTTTGTGTAAGAAGTGTGTGTGTGTGTGTGTGTGTGTGTGTGCTGTGTGCGTTGTGTTTGTGTGTGTGTAGTGTGTGTGTGTGTGTGATTGCTTTTCATGCATCACAGCACAGACAGTAGAAATAGCGTCATTTGTGGGGTTTGTTGTAGAAGTCTTTTTGTTTTTTCATTCTGTCTGAAAACTGAACCCTGGACACACTCACAAACTTGATTACTTTGCCTGTCTATTGTGCACTGCCATCACCAGTTTTGATTTGGAGTTATGTGGTTTTGAAACTGTATTTTTCATTCCTTCTGATGGATATTACATACTTTCTGGTCTTCATTTGGTGAGTGGAGTATTTTTCCTCTTCCTTGTTCAGAGTTTGTTGCATGCTTACTTCTTTTTTGTGTTATGTTGAGATGAAAGATAACATTCAACTTTTTATTTTGCATTTTTGTTTTTTACTTTTAAAATTAACTAAAATAATTTGAACTAGTGCCAGTGAACTAACCTTACGACTTCTTAATCAAAATATGACAAAAATACGTATTTCTCCGCCATCTAAAAAAAACGAAACAGAATGAGGAATTGGTGTCCCTTAGTTCCAATAAACGATAATCTGCAGTTCACGTGGTCGGGGAGGCAAGGTAATGAAATTAAAAGTTTGTTCCCTCTCAAAAAATGGCCTGCGGATGGGGAAATCGTGCAAACAGGGATGTCTGGCAAGTGAAAGGGTTAATAAGAAGACACTTGCACATGTTATGACAGAAAACAAGGGTGGGGGGGCCACAAGGCCACACACATGTAATAGTCACATACAAACAGGACACACACAATGATTACATACAACACAGGTATATCAAGTTCAACACACACACACACAGCCACAGACGACAATAATACTTGTGGTGGACACACCTCACAAAGCAAGAAAAGACACAGGAAGCAGCTCAGCATAAACACCACATAAGCAATCACTCAACACACACAGCTCACAACACTCAAACACCCACCCACACATCAAACACAACACACACACCACTGTGTCATACACACGACACAACACAACACGGGAAAATAAAACACACACACACACACCTCCAACAGAAACACACATACAATACAAAAATCACCGAAAAAACACTTTTGCACAGACACACCAAAAAAACACACTGCACCAACACATACCATAACAGCACACATAGCACACTGACTTCAGCAAGTGCAAACAGCCAGGGGCCTTGTGGGTCACACATCGCCAACAAAGGGGAGCACCCTGTCAGTCCAGGAACTCCAGGCTTATCCTGGAACTGGTACAATCCGGGGCAAACACCAGTCGGTCCCCCAACTTTGAGGTTGGCAACGCGACTCAAATTCAATTATGCGCAGCTGCTAGCCAACTCAACTGACAAAAACAGACAAAATGTCACTGAACAGCCTCCACTGACCTCCCGCAATCCCATTGCTCAGACCAAATTTCACAACAGGCTTCTTGAGAGCTGTAAACTGGGCTGAAAAGCTGCGCGATGATAGAAGGTAGATTTCAGATACTATAGTAGAGCCGGGAAAGTCCCGTCATCTCAAATAATGAAAAGTGGGGATAGTGAGACTGAGAGCAATGGAGTTCTGGTAACGGGGGGTAATAGGGCCAAGCAACGTCAGACTGGTCTCGTACTCACTACTAGCACGGTGAAGGAGGTACCCATGGCTGATATCAATCCGGCTGTGAACTTAGCTGGACGAGGGGAAATTTCTTTAACAAGAGAAGTCCCATCATGAACTAAGGGCTGCCTCTGGGAAGACAGGTTGTTTAGATGTACGCACAAACTCCCGCTGGGAGGGAAAAAAGGTACAGTGGGTTTCTATTACCGGCATCAACTAGTGCTTTTATTTTATAGTTGGGATATTTCTGCCGCTGACGTGCGCCTACTCGAGAGCTGAGGTTTTTGCGGTATTGGACTGGGGGGTGGCTCTGGGTACAATTCAGGTACTAAAATAGGTCATCTGAATTTGCTAATCTCGAAAATTGATGGAAGGCAAGACTAAAGGGTGCCGAAAATGCCAACACAAAGCAAGAACCTACATTTAAACACAAAATTAACGCATTCATGGCAGAGCCGCTAAACAAGAAAGGGAAAGTAATAAAAAAAAAGAGGGGATAAAGAAAAAAACAAAACAACACTCAGAACCCAAGTTCCAAAACTGCGATCACTCTAGAAATCTATAAAATGTAATCTATTAGTAAAGCAGGATCATAATGCATTATTTGAACACACCGAAACAAAAAATCACAGAACAACATTCAACTACATCGGCCTCTCCGGATCTAGTCTGATAATGGTGAACAGGCATGGGGCGACGCACGTGCCTTTCTAACTAAGATCCCTGTATGACCAGTTCCACAAATAAGCGGGACCATAAGTCATTACAGATGATTTTCCCTATTCACTCATACCCGAAGCAGACCCTCTTCCACGCTACTCAATATTGTCACAGGCCGACATAGGACATCTTGTCACTCCCCGTGCAGATCGAAGCCTCCAGGTGCAGTCCAGCAGCAAAAACTGTGGGTTGGGCCGAAGTGCAGTGTTGTTCCGCTGCTCGTCGTTCACGCCAACCACATGCCGACCGCCCGAGCAACTTATCAACCTTTGCTAAAGGAGGCCGCGCTTCAACCAGAAATGGGGCCGTCCAGCCTCAGTCAGGCCCCCGGGCCTCTGGTCGCTCTGGAAAAAAACAACACACCTAAGGATAAGAGGTCAGTAGACAAAACATCCTGCTAAAGAGAATGGTGAAGGACAACGTGGTGGATATCCATGTATTCATGCTGAAACTCTGGGCGTATTCCTTCCCTGTCTAATTTGGTCATCAAGAATGGCACAAAGGTGCATGTGATCAATCAGAGGGGGGGGTGTCTAATGGGAAAGGTATCCGCAAGCGCCCATCACTAGCGCCACCACACATTATAAAGGCAACAACCTATAACCCAACACAAAAAATTCATTCAAACAGGTTTACACACAACCACACACACACACACACACAACACCCACACAACCAACACACACAACAAACACAGCACCCTACACACACACACACACGGCACGACCCGCTTCCCTTCAAATCCATCTCATCAAGTGGGTCCTGGTAGAACATCGCCGTTTCTGGTCTGCCCCGCTCATTGAACAGTACTGATCCACAGATGGGTCTACAACATATTCATACAGCTTGGAAGCAAACGCTGCAATGTAGGGTCCTGCTTTGGCATTACCGAACGCAGCTCATATCTGAACACTTGGCATTTGACTGTAGTTGCGCAACATTGCATTGAGAATTGCGTTGATGTCACTGTGCTCTTTGGTACTGGAGTGCTGTGTTACAGATGTTTGGGTTTGTTTATGTGGAACCATAGCGTTTGTCACAATGTCTTAGCGTTACCTTGTCGCTGGTTTAAACCACTTTTATTTCTGTGTAACAGTGTTCCCGTAACGATGTTGCTCACAGCTCACAGTACTCTAGTTTTACATATGCCACGTGCCACATTACACAGTAATGAGTCAATTTGCCTTGGATGTTGTCACCGTCCTGCAACAGCCAGCCATGGTCGCATGTGCCAATTTCTTTTTTTTTTTTTCGTTGTCTTCTTTACCATAACCAATGTCACGACAATAAGATCTCGCTAACAACTAGCTCGATCATGCAATCTAGGATAACATCTCACGAGTATGACATCACTAAATTAAACCAGTGACAACAATCACAGTCCACATCATCAGCACTACATCAATCATCACTAGTAGAAAAGGGTGATTCACGAAAAGCAGTCCTCTGCCACAGTTTGAACACACTCTATAGAGTCTCTTCTTGACCGCCAATCACCTTAAAAATCTTGGAGCCTCCTTGGTGCCACCGAGCCATACTTCTCAAGTTTTTTGAAATGATTTTGGTAAGTCTTTCACGTCATTGTTCCATACAGACGGTGTAGTCTGCCGTGGGGTGTGCTGCCTAATATCTGTCAAACACAAATTTCTGCGGCCACAATATGTACAGCATGCACAACGGATGTGATTACTAATACATCAAAGATTGACTTGTGAGGCATGTTTGGGGTCTAGATAACTATGTATTTCAATTGAGAATTGTATATCCATGTTTATACCCCCAAATACCACAAATCAATAAAAGAGCCATTCTACAGGGATGTTAACACTTAAGGAAGGCAAGTTGTTTTCCCACGAGAAGAAGGAAACCACGGGAGTCCTAGGAAAAGCCTGTTTCATTTAGTTTTGATGCTATCTAGTTTTGCGATTTTGACCTGCTGTGAGTATCGCAATTCCCAAATCATGCACTTTCAGTATGCCACAGCACTCATTCAAAACTTAAAATTATCAATTTTTTGGAGGTGTCACACAAACTGTTTTCCATGACTTTTCGTTCACTAGATTCAGCCAATTCAGCAGAGCAGCAGTAACTGTAAAATCTGTGGTTTGAGCATGCCTGTTGTGGCAGTTCATGTATGCTAAATAGGGTCGGAGGAGTAGTATAGCTGAGTATAGGTCCTTTTCCCTGTGTTGGTAGTATATATATAAATATATGTTTTAGTTTGTCATGTAATTTATTCCACTATACACACTTACTTATAGCAAAAAAAAGGAAGTCTGTGAAATCCAAGTACAAGAGCCTTTTCAAACATTTATACCTTTGTTCTCTGTAATAGTATGGTGTCCTGGCTTTGAAGATGTAATTTTGTTTCTTCTGGTTTGTTCTTTTTTTTCCCCTTTTGTTCCTAAAAAAAAAAAGAGAAAAAGAAAAAGAGTCGAAAGCGTAACGGGGTGTTCAGAGTGATGACAACTCAAACGTTGAATCTGACTGAAATGAATATTGTTCCTTGAGAAACAATCCCATCTTTTGCGGGGTGGCCAGCTTGTCATCAAAAATCTGTCAAATGGGTGGGTGGTCAATCGTTGCTGGCA
>JADBJO010019278.1:0-28529 GCA_016801955.1 Conus betulinus | reverse complement strand
TCGTTATCAGCAATGACAGGATTGTACTGAAAATAACCATTTTCTTCGTACCAGTACCGCGATCGATGGGCCGCAAGAGAAGACAGGGGAATTCCAGCTCACTGTCGGACTCTAACAGCCCCGATCCCAATACTAGTTTGGGTAAAGTGACACCCAAAAGTGCAAAGAAGAAACAAAAGACAGCAGCAGTTTAGGAACAGTGAAAGAAAACTTGTCGCGATTCGCTTTCGAGCCGAGAGACAGTAACACATGCTGGCGGAGGAGATCGACAGTGTGTCAGTTGATCAAGTTTTCTCTCCCGAGAAAGTACTGCCCTCTTCGCCCGTCGATGGTGTGACCAACGAGGATCTCATGTTGAAGTTATGCGCAAATGGGAAAGAAATCTCCAAGCTTGCACAGACGATCGATGAACTTAGATCTGCGGTGTTTCAGTTGCAGACAGAAAATGACCGACTGAAGAGAGAAGTGAGAGACTTGAAAGAGCGTGAGGAGGGGCTAAACAGTACGTTGAAAGAAGTGAAATACACAGCTGAGCTGGCCGATAATCGATCGGAAGAACTTTCTGCCTACATTCGTAGGAACAACATCAGAATACTGGGCATCGACGAAGCAGTGGACGGCAGCAATTCAGAATCAACCGAAGAGTGCGAAAACAAAGTGCTTACCTTGATTCGAGACAAACTGAAGCTTAAGGTGGAACACACGGATATCGAGGCCTGTCACCGCCTTGGTCCTGCGAAGCAGACAACGGCCGGAAGATCAAACAGTACCAGCGGTAAGAAGTCTACACCCAGAGGGATCATCTGCCGGTTCGTGTCCCGAAGAGTACGAGATGCCGTCCTCTACGCCCGCAGGAATCTACGCGGCTCTAGGGTTGTATTAGTGGAGGATCTGACTCCCAGAGCGTACACTCTTTTCAGTAAAGTGAAAAGTGACACCTCTGTTTGCAGCCAGGCGTGGACTAAAAATGGGAAGGTGATGGTCAAGACACTTGCAGGTAAAGTAATTAACATTACCTCGATCGCAGATCTTGACGGACATAGACGTGATATTGGCCCCCGAGCTCGTAAGGACTGATTTATTTGCACCACTTTACGTGTCGTCTGCTACACGAGTTGAATCACTCCGAAAGAGGGAGGAAAGGGAGGGGTAAAAAAGAGAGAGAGGAAGAAGTGGGAATTGTTGTGGAAATGAACTGAAATATATACCTTTTTTTTTTTTTTTTTTTCTCTTTTTTCATACACTTAAGCGAAAGTGTTATGATCACAAGATGTATTATGTGATAACTGCGATGGCCTCTGCTTGGAATTTATTCAAAAATGAGTTAGAGCTTCTTCCTGGACGTAATTTACTTATCCTCGTTGCCTTCATCGTGTTATTGTGCTGGAAAAAATTACTAGTGCGATCGTGGCTTAATCAGCAGGAGTGAACTTTTTTTTTTTTTTTTTTTTTTTTTTTCGAGGTTGTAAGCGGCACTGGGCCGACAGACGTGCACTTCAAATGCCCAGTCAGTGTGATTGCAACGCCGGTCACATCCTATTACTGTTAAATACTTATGTTTGTTCTTATGGGAGTACTGGATACTTGACTACGCTCGTCATTGTTCTTGATGTGGTGACGAATTGGGTTTGCAGAGGTCGACCCAGGAATTATATGGTAGTGGGATTTCTTGTGGTGGGTAGGTTGTGTGTTTTTTGTCTGTCCATGTTCGTCTTCGTGCGCAATGTTTGATGTGGGTTCTCCTCTCCCAAATATTTGTGCTGCGTGTGGCGTTTCTCACAGTGTTACTTTTTCTCTCATCTGTCATTCAAGCGTTGTTACTGCATTGCATTGTTCCGGCTCTTCTGTCAATCTGACATTATGGGGAAAAAGGCTCATTCAGTCTAGGCTTCCATTCATGTGTAGTAGGCTATTGGCTGTAGAAACAAACTGCTGGCTTATGCTTTGGCAGGCGATGGTTTCAGGTGCATGTAATACTTATATGGATTATGAAACCAGACAGCAGAAAAGATCATTTACCCCATACTTACAGGTTTTGAGTATGTGCGTGTGTTATGATTGCAGTATGTTGAAAATGCAGGAGTGGTTACATCTTTCCACTAAGATTTTTAGAACATTATCATACAACTCTGACTTGGATTGGATGAACCAGATTATGTTGATCTTATGAGATTGAATGTATATGTAATTTTTTAAAAAAAAATGGAGGAAAAAAAAATGGATTCTTTACAAATCATGAGTTTCAATGCAAATGGACTAAATGACTTTCATAAGAGGAAAGATGTGTTTGATTACCTAAGAAAACAAAAGGCACATATTATATTCTTACAAGAAACCCACATTAAGACAGAGTCTGAAAATTTCATAAGATCATTATGGGGATTTGACTGCATCCTGAATGGAAGTGACTCAAATAGAAATGGGGTGGGTGTTTTTTTTTTTACCAATAAATTTGAATATAAATTACATAATGTGGTTCGGGATACACAAGGTTGTTATATCATTCTTGATATTGAATTATTAGGCAAAAGAGAATGACATTGGTAAATATCTATGGACCAAGTGAAAATGACACCCCTCAGTTTTTTGAAAACATTATGATAGAAATTGATAAGGTAGGAAATGAGCATGTCATTGTTGGGGGGGACTGGAATGTTGCACTGAATCCTGAGCAAGATACCTTTAGATACAGGCAGGTGGGCCGTCGAAGATCACGTCAGATGTTGCATGATATAATGGATACATATAATATGGTGGATGTATGGAGGGAGCTGCACCCAGATAAGAAACAGTATACATGGAAAGTTTCAATTCTTCTCAGCGGGGTAGACTTGACTATTTTTTAATCTCAAACCACCTAATGCTTGATATAAAAAATGCTGGAATTAAAACAGGCTATCGTTCAGACCACTCTATAGTTACCCTGGATTTCAAAACAGAAATAAAAAAAAAAAACACAGAGGCTATTGGAAATTCAATAATTCATTACTGAAGATAAAGAGTACGTGGCTATATAAAAACACTCTGTTAGAAGTTAAAAAACAGTATAGTTTAATGGTATAATAAAGACATATTGAAAGTATTCCAAATGAGGACTTACAGTTAAGTATTAGCGATCAGTTATTTTTTGAAATGTTACTGCTAGAAATAAGAGGTAAATCGATATCCTATGCTGTGTATAAAAAGAAAAAAGAAAAAAGCATAGAGGAGGCACTAACAAAGGAAATATCTGAAATGGAATCAGAGATGGCAGAATGGATGTGAAACTATTGTAAATGAGCTGAAAAGGAGAAAAAAACATGTTGGAAACCCCTCCGAAAAAAGAAAGTGGATGGTATGATTGTAAGGTCTAAAGCAAAATGGATACAAGAAGGTGAAAAAAACTCAAAATACTTTTGTGGATTGGAAAAAAGGCACTTTGTTGATAAATGTATGTATAATTTAGAAGACGATAGAGGAGAAATAATTACAGAACACAGTGCAATTAAGAATGAGGTTAAATTATTTTATGAAAATTTATACAAATCCAAAGAAAATGAACTTCTTAATGTTGACCTAACAACAGTGATAGATGGGCCTAAGTTAACAGCAGAAGCAAGTTTGTCAATTGAGGGTGCCATTTCAGTTGGAGAGGCCCTCATAGCTCTTAAGAAAATGGACAATGACAAAAGCCCCGGCTCAGACGGTTTTAGCATAGAATTCTTTAAATTCTTTTGGTCTGACCTTGGCACCTTCTTGGTACGTTCTATCAATGATGGCTTCAGGAATGGTCAAATGTCAGTTACGCAGAGAAGAGGTATAATAACCTGTATCCCAAAAGAGGGTAAGCAAAAAAAATATGTTAAAAAAATTGGCGGCAATTACTCTTCTCAACACTTCGTACAAAATTGCTTCAGCTTGCATTGCACAAAGGTTTAAGTCAGTCCTGCCAGATATCATTCATGAAAGTCAGAAGGGATTTTTGCCAGGACGGTATATTGGTGAAAATATACGTCTTATGTACGATATTCTTCATTACACAGAATCTCATGATATTCCAGGTTTGTTGCTCATCATAGACTTTGAAAAAGCCTTTGACAGTATAGCATGGTCTTTCTTACACAAAGCGTTAGATTTTTTTGGCTTTGGACCAGAAATGAAGAAATGGATACAAACATTCTATAATAGTACTTCAGCATGTGTGACAGTTAATGGGGATTATACAAGTTGGTTCAATGTTGAAAGAGGAGTTCGTCAGGGAGATCCGTGTTCACCATATTTATACTTGATCTGTGCTGAAATAATGTCATTGTTAATTAGAACAAATGAAGTCATTAAGGGTATTAAGTTGACAGCAGCAGTGGATATCATTTTATCACAGTTTGCTGATGACACAACAATTTTTCTGGATGGAACCGAAAAATCATTTAACCAATGTATCCACATTTTGAACTATTTCACACAAATATCAGGTTTAAAAATAAATTTAGACAAAACTCAGGCGTTTTGGATAGGGAGCCGAAAGAACTCAAGACTGAAATACATGCCTCACATGCAACTTGAGTGGAATCCACCAGTGTTTAAAGTTCTTGGAATTATCTTCTCAGTGAATATCAATGACATAGTCCCTCTCAACTATAACAAAAAGCTGGAAGAGATTCAGCGTTTGCTATCATCATGGTCTAGAGAGGCAACTGTCGCCTCTTGGTAAAATTACTGTAATAAAAACCTTAGCAATCTCTAAAATTGTACATCTCTTGACAAATCTACCTGACCCAACTGATCATTTTTCTTAGTGAACTGAACAACTGTTTTTATAGATTTCTATGGGGTGGAAAAGGCAGCAAGCTCAGTAAGTCATATGTTTGTTCTGAGTATGAAAAAGTGGTATTAGGATGCTGAATATTTATAATTTTTTATCTGCATTTGAAAATTAGTTGGCTCAGAAGGATCTTCCTCAAGGAAACTTTGGTGCAGAAGGTCATGATGTGTACATGCTTGGATATGCAAAATCTATCCTCCCTCGGAGGTGAATATGCTAACATAATCATGAGCAGATGTACTAATCATTTCTGGGTGGATGTTATAAAGCACTACAGAAAACTCCACTGCAAATGCAAGCCACAGAGTTCCCAGGAATTTCTGGCAGAACATATTCACTATAATCTCAATATCATTCGAGACAAAAAAAAACCATACACCAAAATGAGTGGATAGACAATGACATTCTAGTAATTGGTGATTTGGTTGACTGTAATGGAAAGTTCTTAAGCTTTGACAATTTCAAAAGTAAATTTCCCAGATAACAACAAACTTTCTGCTTTATGCAGGTGTTTCAGAGCTATAATGCAGTATCAAGAGAAAACAGGACTTCTGATTAATAAAAATGAAAAGAATGACTTATCGAACGTTTGGTCCCTCATAAAAAATGGGAATTCAAAGATGATATATAAAAACACTTACTCAGAATGATTCCTCTCCTCCATGTGTGGAGAAATGGCAACAGAATTACATGGATATACGGTTATCTTGGGAAAAAATTTTTCTGAAACCATTTAAATGTACCCCAGATAATCAACTAAGGTGGTTTCAACTGAGACTTTTGTATAGGTTACTTCCTACACAAAGATATTTATATCTGCGCAGAATATCAGAGTCACCTTTATGTACCTTTTGTGGTATTGAAGAAGAAAATTGTTCATCTCTTTTGGAGCTGTACATTGGTGAAGAACTTCTGGGCCAGTTTGAGATCTTGGTTGAGTGAACATTGTCCCCACTGTGAAAATTTAACCTTTTGTGAAGTTTTTGTTCTCCTTGGCTGGAATAATCAGTATAAAGTTGATGAAGCTGTAGACTTAATTATATTATTAGCCAAATTCCATATCTACAAGTGTAAAATGCAAAGAAACTTGCCAAATATTAATGCATTCAAAAGAACTCTGAAGCACAGGTATGATGTAATAAAATACTGTCATTCAGTGAGTGCATCTTTTGAAAAATTTAATAAAAAATGGATGATTTATAAGCCTCTCATAGACAGTGTTACTTAGGAAAAGCTGAGTCAGCAAATCGAATAGGTATTTAAAACTGGGTCATTAATAATGTTAGTTGAAAACTGAAATGAGTATTACTATTAGACTAAGAGGATACACCAAGATATTGACGTTGGTCTACAAGGCTTTTAAACTGACAACTGGTGTTTTCGTGTTCAACCAAAAGTCAGATGCCTGAATTGGTGAATACGTGTCTGTGAATGTGTGTGTGTGTGTTTAAAGACTGCTGAACTGCATGACTTTTAGAACTCAAGTGAACACCATACTTCCACATGGAAATCAAGTTATATATTGCCTAAATGAATATATAATAAATGTTATAGCCTGTATGAGAAGAGGGAACGGTGTAGAGTTGAAGGATGAGAATAATTGAAAAGTATATATATGGATGAATGGCTGGTCAGAAAATTGAAAAAGCCACCGATTACTGATTTTTTTTTGATTGACTGGAGAGAGATTGGGGGGGGGGGGGGGGATACCGTGTGTGGTGTGTGGAGGAAAGGGGGGGGGGGGGGGGGGGGGGGGGGGAGTACACTTTTTTTTTTTTGTTTGTTTAGTTTTGTTTTGTTTTTTTCTCTTTTTTTTCTGTATCATACTGCCATGTTGATATTTTTCTGTATAGAGTAAGGATATGGGTGTGAAAGAAGGAATTGTGGTATGAAAGGATGAGAAAGGGATCAATAAAATGCAGGGGGAGGAAGGGGGGAAGGAGAGAGGGGAAAAAAATCATTAATGAGAGAACGGGAGGAAGAATAAAGGGGGAAGGAAGGGGAAAAAAAAAAAAAAAAAAAACTCCTTGTAACTATTACATTTACTCTATTTCATTTCTTTTTTTTTTTTTTTTTTTTTTTTTTTTTTCTTCACGCACTCATTCAAACCGAGTAATGCTCAAAGAAACACTGCCAGATTGTAACGATTACATTTATTATTCATAACTACACATTTACATATATGTACTAGGCATGCTCATGTCAAATTGTTAAATCCATGGCAAAGGATGAGCGCGTGGGGAGAGGAAAGAATGAAGGAACTGTGGAGTGGAAGGATTGCTCCATCAGACATTTCTTTGCAAGCACATAAAAGAATAAGAGCATAAAGCAAAAAAAAAGTATGACTAAAAAAAAATTAAAAAAAAAAAAAAAAATATATATATATATATATACACACACACACAATGGTTGCAGTATATAATTTCACAAAGTGCCAAGCATACAATCCTTTCTTGAAAGTACTAATTAGCATATGTAATAAGACCTAAACCAAACAAATGTGCAAGAATCAAGTCCACATTCAATATGTGAATTCATCCGCAAAAATGCCTCAGAAGAACTGTTTGCTAATAAAGTACAGACACTGTGGCCTTTGCTCTACTTTGGCATTTATGCATGAACTTTGCCATCATGACAAATGACAGTATATCTTTATGAAAAAATCCCTATTGTTCATTAGCAGCATGTAATATAAAAAAAAAGAAACTTTTCATATTCTGAAAGAATGATTCATATATAAAACGTTCATGACAAAAACTGAAGAAAACATTCCAAATGGTCAAATCTTCAAATTCAAATCTGTTACCAGTCACCACTTTGTGAAACAAAAGAGTCCCCCCCCCTCTACACTATCAATGTTAAATCCAAGTTCTGCTGGATATCCAGTGGTAAAAACTTAACAACAGAGGCTATCAATGGTAAAAAAATAACAACAGAGACTATCAATGGTAAAAAACATAACAACAGAGGCTATCAATGGTAAAAACATAACAACAGAGGCTATCAAAAGAAGCCATGAACAGGCCTCTGGTAATCCTAAAATCAAAGTATGCAGCTGGCCTAACTAAATTTTACAAGATACTAATCAAACACTAAAGACAACATTTTATGTAACTCGCACCTACTCCACTGAATGAAAGTTAAAACTTTCTAGATCTCTGGCTCATTACTTCACTGCAAGCCAGAGGCTGCCAAAGCAAAAAGGTATGAAGATTTGTATGTTTAACTATGCAAGTTGATAAATAGTCTTTTAAGAACTAAACGACCAAAAAAATGAGGAAAAAAATTAAAATCATGCTTAAATGAGTACGAGATTTTTTTGGTGAATTTAGCCTTAAAATGGGTATGTATGGTTCATGCTTCACCACAACCAAGAATAAACCTCTAGAGCTACGAAATTCCGCATGTATGGTCACAAGACTCTGTTCTATACTGTGAGCAAGATTTTGTGTGTCTCGAGGTGAAAGGTCGTGTCACTGTCACCAAAATGTCACCCAATGTGTCACATGCAATGGTGACAATTCTAATACAGCACACCACCATGCAGTTATCCCATGCACATGCATGTTAGTGTTGTAAAATGAAAGCTGCGGCCTAAGTGAGATGATCTGTCTTCTGTCCGCCTGTTCAGTCCCCACAGGTAATCCACAGAATGTCACACACAACTAGTGTCAATTGTCACTACTGAACAGTTTACTGTAGATTCAAGCACAGTTCCTCATTGTTTTTCTGTCACTGTTCTAAGCACCTTATACATGTCCATATGTATTTACACACTGTATAGCTGTACAGTGAGGAAATTGAGTAGAGTGTCACTGCTGCCAAGTGTCATCAAAGCACTGTCACCATGAACTACAGGTAAGCATATATACATGTACACACAAACACAGAGACTAGCAAACTGCCCTACTGTTGAGCCACTTTCAGCGCATGGTAGTCATGGAAACAGTCATTCTTATGAAAGCATAAAGGCACCTGGCAGAAAAAACACATATATGGCGTTTCTACGCGTCGTCCCTTAGTTGTCATACGGAATAAACAGTACAGAGACGTAGCCCCGCATTTCGTCAGGTGTTGTGTCGAACCACAGGGAGTCAGGTGTGCCCTTAGCTGATTGTTTTGAGAGTATCTGTTAGCTTCTTCTGCTACTAGTTGAAAAATATGAGAGGTAGAAAGAAGAAATAATCTAGTGCGGTGGCAGTATTCGGCAGTGAGTACGCAGGGCCTGTCGGCTGTTGGAATGGGCCACGCAGGCAGGATGTGTAGCCGGTCGCCATTGTTTTGCAGAGTGGCGAGTAGCACGTGGTTCTCAGGGTCGCTTTCACCACCCATTTCCCTCTCCTTCATTGGTGCCGATTTCAACATCATTCTCTTCTCCTAACTCTCTATTTTCATACTTCTCTAATTCTTGCATAATTTGATCCCACTCCTCCGCTGAACACTCAGGAATATCATCAAACTCGCTGTTGTTAGCAGACGACGCCATTGCGAAAATCGGTCAGTCTCACGCACACACTGTTCGCTTGCAGTTTCTCCTCTTTCTTAGTGAATGGAAGTGGTGCCAGCATCCAAAAATAGTGCTGCCACATTACTGGACTATAGTGGGAAATCCCCAACAACTTTTAGTGGCTCTCCGAGTATTTTCACGGAGTCAGCACGTGATGGAAAAGTACCGTACACATGCGGCGGGCAGCTCCCGTCTGCGACCGTTACGAAATCTAGCGCGCTGTCTCAGCGCTCCCGAGTATCGCCAAACATGGCCTAAAAGCAACAATGTTGTGCCACCTATCACGAAACAACACATGCCTAAAAGCAAAAATGTGCAAAGTATCGCCAAACATGGCCTAAAAGCAACAATGTTGTGCCACCTATCACGAAACAAACATGGCCTAAAAGCAAAAAAATGTGCAAAGCATCACCAAACATGGCCTAAAAGCAACAATCTTGTGCCAACTATCACTAAACAAACATGGCCTAGAAGCAAAAATGTGCAAAGTATCGCCAAACATGGCCTAAAAGCAACAATGTTGTGCCAACTATCATCAAACCAGGCTTAAAAGACCCATGGTGACACCAACTATCACCAAACATGGCCTAAAAGCAACAATGCAACTATCACCAAACAAAAAAATGCTAAGAATTCTCTGTGTGTGGATGTGTGATCTCCCTTTCTCCAGTTCTCTCTTGTCGTCAAACAATCAGTAATATCTTTCATACAAATCTTTTGACTGATCACTCTATGTACAGATAAAGAAAAACATTCATTGCACGTTTTTTGTACAGCAATAAAATCTCATATTTGCAGCAGCAGTAAGCTCAAAAGATCCTGACGCCTAAAATTTGATGAAAGCTGAACACTGCAGCAAAGCAACGCAGTCTGCACACCAAAAATTAATGCGCCAAGGCCTTGCTTAAAGACTTGGGGTATTTACAGACTGGTGCAATTAAATTGTCTTGAGAAATTTTAGTGTGTCTGAAAACTGATTTTCATTTTTTTTCATACGGCCATCAAGATACAAGCCAGGTGGTTCCAAGCAGACAGATTAAAATCAAAGGAATAGGGACTGTTTGGGCACTTCAAACTGGCGCAAAGATAGGGTCATGGGTGAGTGCAAAGGCCTGAAATGTGCCGTCACCAAAGGGGGAGGTTATGTATTTGGAGCTTGTTTGGGATTTCAACGGTGAAAATCACTGAAAACATGAGAAATAATTGGTGGGGAGTTGTTCTTTCGATGCATTATCAGTTTAACATCAAATGCTGGCCAAAATTATGGTAGGCCTTTAAATGCTTGCAAAGGTTACATAGCATTTTAGTGCAAAACCCCAATTATGGCCATGTGGCCTGCAAAGCAAACCTAGATCCAAGGGTAATGTCCTTTCGCAACTCCTTCCTCTCCTATCTGCAGATCAGTATATACAAAAAGTATCGAAAAAGGAAAGTAAAGAAGTGTACGCACTCTGCTCTATAACTGTAGTAACTGCTGTC
The DNA here is from genome assembly GCA_016801955.1 of Conus betulinus. Classification (NCBI taxonomy): domain Eukaryota; kingdom Metazoa; phylum Mollusca; class Gastropoda; order Neogastropoda; family Conidae; genus Conus; species Conus betulinus. The sequence goes on along the minus strand of JADBJO010019278.1, from coordinate 17,742 downwards.
TTGCATAAGAAAAAAAAAAAAAGAACTCAAAGGTTCCCAGAGATGACACATTTTCAAAGAAACAGTCATGATACAGGTACAAGAAACCTGCAGCAAGGCCTTCAAATCAGGGAAGAGCTCGCTCCCATCCCCAGTTTCAGAAAAAATTTCGATCTCGTATCCCATCACTGGTCTACAGGGTTGACAGCCTTTGACCCATTAAATCAGTTCTTTTGATCAACAGCAAACAGCACATTCATTGCACAATCTGTGTTCTTTTTGATCGACGGCAAACAGCACATTCATTGAACAATCTGTGTTCTTTTTGATCAATGGCAAACACCATTCACTGAACAATCTGTGTTTGTAAAACAAGAATCCTGTGCATCAAAGAGCAAGCAAGGAAAACAAAACAAACCAGCCTCAAAAAAAAAAAAAAAAGAAAGAAAACAAAATGAACACAGCAAAAGCTACAGAGATCCAAACATGGAGACGAATCTGTAACGTATGGTCCTAGAAGAGTGAGACAAAAGAAAGAAAAAGAACACACAGCTGCATCTCCATATAAGCCTGAAATCTACAAGGTCATACTGTGCAAAGGAAAGAAAAAAAAAAAAAGTCATGTTCCCGAGAGTGATTTCACTGCTGGTAGTTCAGATCACCCATGTTTGTGGTTGGCACGTACGCAACCAAAACCCAGATTTGGCAATAAGGCATTGCATCAAACATTGCTGATCATTTTCATCCACGTAAACACCAGTGTTGTCAACTTAACTTGTGCTATTCCACGACATGAAAACACTGCAGCTACATAACAGCAGATGCACATGGAATGTCTTGAAAGCTTTCGATAAGCAAATTGTGCACCACTGATGATGGATAGGATGGCTGACTGATCAGATCTGAAGACAGTGGGTTCGAACCTCAGCCATGCTTGGTGGGTGAAGCTTGGAGAGGGATTTTGCTTAACTCCCTAGTCAGCAAATGTCTGACCTGCTAGTGGTTCCACGCTGGTCTGTTAAGGAAACCAGAAGAATACCAACAAGCACCAAGACTCTTGGAAAGAAATGATAGGGCAAACACTTGGACACCAGTAACATCCTTGCTCCACAAAGTACCTCAACAATCATTGTTTTAAAACAATGTATGTAGACCTGGCTTTGTTTGGTTTTCTCCCCACACCTCACCCCATCCACCCTGCTCACATTCTCTCCTGATACACTAGGTGGATCAAATGGGAATGCAACTGAACAAACTAGCATACTTTGCAGAGGCCAGAAAATGTGCGTGTTCAAAACAGGTGCACACTTTCATGTCATTCTCTAAAACTGGGCATGCCACAGTCCAGCACAAGACAACTCGACAAATATATGCAAGAGCAGTACAAAATCAACTGCATTTTTTTCTGTTGGCGAAGATGTCTCGTGGTTTGGTCTCCGAAACAAACATTCCTGTTTCATAAGTTCAAGGAAGCAAAATCTCAAAAACAAATAAAAATCAATTTTCCATTCCTCATGTTATTCCTAGCCCACCTTGTCCAAACTTCCTTGACAAACAAAACACAAACAAACAACAAAAAAAAAAGGGTTTACGAAATACACACACACACACAAATGGCAGAAAGGGGGGGTGGGGGTGGGGGCCCAAGTCTGAAAAAAAAAAAATCTGTCAGTACAACTATGAGCAAACAAACAGTATTTTCTGTAAACAAAAGGAAAGAAAAAGAAAAAAAAAAAACAAACAGATGGAGCAGGAGAGAAGAGGGGGAGAGGGACGATCATTACCATGGTTCATGGGTTTGATGCTGGCTTTTTTTCCACCCCTCTCTTAAACTGTATGTTGGGGTGGTGACAAAGACTTCAGGATGAGATAATGAACAGTGAAATGCAACACAAGCAAGGAAAGAGCGTAACATGGGAAAGGAAGATGATAAGAAAGCAAAAATGAGAAAAGAGTCAGTATAATGCATGCACACGTATGTGTATGCATGTCATAATAAGACTTTGCATCCTTCCCTTCACCGTGGTCTCCCAAGTCTCTCTTCCTACTTCATACCACCCCACCTTCTCCTCCCTAAATGAGTGACTCATGAACTTTGCTCCTCTTCTACACCCACACGTTCAAAAACTGCATCCTCTTTGTCAAAAACCGATTTCGAGGGTATTTTATACTTCCACACCTGGATTTCCTGTAAATGCAAACACCAACAATGACAATCAATACCAACAGTCCCATTGCCCCTAACACACCTCCAATGATGGCACTAGTGTCACTTCTGGGTGGTGCAGAGGTGCTGGTGTGATTGGTGCTTGCAGCTGGACTTGCGCCTTTTATTCCCCTTCTCCAGACGCTGAATCAGACGACTGGTGACGGGGGGTAGTTGCAGACACATCCAAAGTAGAATTAAGATTGGCACATTTATACATGACGCCGATGTTGTTTTCACTGCAGCTGCCAGTCACAGTCCGGTTAGGAGCTGATCCTTCGCCGCACTGCAGAGGTATACAAAGGCAGTAGTAGTCATGGCTGTTGTGCCCATGGGGGCAGTTTTCAGCAGCAGTAGTAACCGATTCTGCACATGAAGAGGTTATCAGCAGAGGGTCCTCGATCACAAAGCTCCTCTTCTTCAGGCTCTGCCTTTGTCTTCCTCTCACAGGACGGGTGCAGAATGAATGAGGAGTTCATGCTGTGGTCCCGGAAGGTGTTGTCAGGACAGTCTATTTTCCAAATCCAGTTTGGGGTATCCTGTCCCATTTACAACCAGTTTTCCTCTCTTTCCTGCAGGAACTGTCTCTTCTTGCAAACAGGCAGCCATGCTGTAGATCATTCCCTTCTTCATTGTCTTGGCAATGAAAAATCCCTGTATATTTGTCACAGCATGTTTTGTTCAGCTCAATCCAGCGATTCTTTTCGAAAGAGACTGCCCTATTAGGACAGTTATTATGGTGTTCCTCCATCAATGTTAGACAATTTTCAGAGAGTATCTGTCCAGTTGACCGTAAGCTGACAGCCTCCACTGGCGTAGGTAGTTTTACAAAGCCAAGGACACATAAAAAGGACAAGAGCTGGATGGTAAGTCGTCCTGTCACTCCCAGCTGCCATTGCTTTCTTGGCCATGAGCGTCTGACTGTTTGCAGTGTGAAACTCCTGTTCCACTCTGCAAGACATCACTTCCTTCCTTTCAGTTTGTTCTTCCTCAAAAACCACCTTCCTGGCCAAATTAAAGGTGGGCACACAGAATGCAGCAGGCCCACCACTTGATGACCTTTGGACATGTACAGAAGGCTTTATTTTGAGATTTGGAAAACTTACGTTTGAGTTGATCACATCAAAGTCCTGCTCTTGTTCTGCCTCCTTGCTGTTCTGCGGGGACGGCTTACCATGATCCTTCGGTGTGGGTTCAACATACACTGCTCTGACTGGTAGGTCTGCTCCCATTTCAATCATGGCTGTCTCCATAGGTGGGGTCGGTCTGTTTTACCATAGCTGTCGTTCTGCAAGTGTTCAATCCAGCCATAAACAGCAACAAACTTTTGTTCAATTCAGTCACAAGTTAAGAATATGAGGCATGTATATCCTTACATACATAGAGGTAAATTCAACAACAAAAAAAAGAGATCACTGCATGTTGGACAGTGCAATAAACACACACACACACACACACACACACACACACACACACACACACTCAAAATCATGAAATCCCCAACCAAGTAAGTTCACATCACTTATGAATAGGGGAAAAAAAAATCACACTTGAAATCAGAAATAGCAAAAACATGGTGAGGAAAATAAACAAGGGTTATGAAAATGTTCTGTAAATTCAGCGCAGGTCTGACTACCCCAGACCTCTTGCATTCATGTCCACATGAGCCACAACCAACATTGTATGCTGTTTGCTTTCATTCTACGTGCACTCTGGAGTATCTGCAAGGTAACCGTGTATCCAATTACAGGAATTTCAGGGTGACCCAGCATGCTCCCCCTTCCCCTGGAAAACTGTTGAAAATCACTTTCAAAATGGCGCAGTTTGAAGCAATGACCAGGCACCCAGCAGAGTACTGTCCATTGTTCGGTCAAATCACATCTAGGACCACAATGATTTGCTCGCACAGTTTTTTTCAAACCTGGTTACTTGCATCTTGCTAATGCACAACCTCAGAGCATAACAGTAACAAAATGGCTTTGCCTACTCTTGTGAACAAGTTTACATGAAACCTCATGACTTCAGGGTCAACTACAAGCGAACTTAAACACAACAAGCATTCTACAGATTTCAAAGGCACTTTTTCCTTCTGCCCTAATTTTTTTCCCCATTCAAATATTGCTTTTCTACTGACTCTGCTTTTTATATTTCACTCAAATATGCACATTCACAAGGAAATAACAGCCCTGCATAAGATTAGTTATCTCACCTTTAACGAGTTCAAGAATCGAATGATGTAGCAGGTGGGAGCCGGTAGGTCTGCCCTTTCTCCACGCGGGTCAGAATCAAGAATGTATGGTCAAGGTCCAGCTGATCAATGCAATTTTATTTAGTGGAACCTGTTGGCACAACAAAGAACTGCACTGGTCATCTATGATGTCCGCATAGAATCTACTTGTGCATTAGTGAAAGAGAGAGAGCGAGAGAGAGAGAGAGAGAGAAAGGATGCATATATATATATATATATATATATATATATACACTATGTGTGGGAGGAGGAGTATGAGCAAGTTTATGTATATCATTACATCAAAGAGTGTATGTGTGTGTGCACATGTGTGTGTGTGTGTGTGTGTGTGTGTGTGTGTGTGTGTGTGTGTGTGCGAGTGTGTGTGTGTGTGTGTGTGTTTGTGTGAGAACGTGAGCATGTGCGCATTCACATGGAAATGATTGCGTATGTGCATGTGAGTGTGTGCGCGTATGCATATGGAATTTGCTTTGAAAATGCTAAAACAACTAATTTCATTTCTTGCATCTGAACTTCCAATTATGTGAATTTACTTCAAATGTACTCAACAGTTCACACGAATGATTACAAAATTATTTCTTGATTTGAGTTTGGTGGCAACAATAATCATCCAGTGCAAGTATGTGTGTGTGTGTGTGTGTGTGTGTGTGTGTGTAGTTGAGCATAAAAATCTCCCAATACACACACATCGAGCATGGATATGCGCTTTAAATTCTGCTGAATTTTTCCCTATTGTGAGGGGGATTTGTTAACTGACTAATAATGTACCTCTAAAAAAATGTCATTGTCTTCAAAAAAACTTCATTTGAAGTATTATTTTGTGTGCATTTAGGTTTATGGTTTGGTTCAAGGGTTTTATCATATTCACAGATCCTTGTATGTTGGGCATTTAACTTTTCTTGACCCCACACCAAGGCATATTGCCAGTATTGCAAAGTCTGTTTCATGCATTAAATTCAGAAGCAATTATTTAAAACCTATTGGTATAAAGTCTCCAGAAGTAAGGAAAAAACTTGCCAGCTGTAAAACCCAAAATACAAAAATGTGTGCATGCATGTGTGTGTGTGTGTGTGTGTGTGTGTGTACACATATGTTAGTCTAAGACGCATTCAAGTCTTCAAAAAAAAAAAAAAGGGGGGGGGGGTGGAGGGTGACTGCAATATTCCATACATCTGCAGCCCATCTATTTGATGGCTTCCAGTTAAAAGAACAGTGAAAAACTCATATTTATTCTGAGAGCAAGAGAGAGAGAGAGAGAAAGAGACAGACTGAAAGAGTGAGTCAGTCATGTATATGTGTGTGTGCATACCATTATCATAGAAGCTGGTCACTGGCAATAGAGACAATGTGTGACATCACATAGAATATACTTGCATACTGACACAAGAGCATAATATTCTCTCTTACAATTTTCATAAGATATCTTGTCCCTTATAAAGCATAACAGTAATACTTTGGATTCAAGTACAGTTCTGGTAGTTTAGCTTCAATTACTTCTATATATCATTCTACTATTGAAAACGATGATGTATCATAGAAAACAAATTCCTACAACACTATGGCAATGATCACCATCTTGAATGCTTGTAATGTTGAACACTATGCTGCCTTTTAAACTAAGCTTATAGAATTCTTAAGATCTCTTTGAGAAACAATGTAATTTTTGCATGCTTGTGTGCAGAGAACAACAACACAAAACAAATGGACAAGGATAAGTGAGGTTACGGAAGACAGAGATGATAATTTTCTATTTCTTTCAATCCTGGAATAAGTTCAAAATAACGGTCGAATATTTGTGTTTTGATGTAGTGTAGGCTGTCACAGACGGATATGAATCTCCCCCCACTGGCTGACCATTGCAGACAGGCACGACTAGGCCTGATATTCAAGATAGCGGGAAATCTCATCCCCGCCATTCCCTCAAAAAACTTCCTGACCCCTGTGAATACTGGCCGCAGACCCACACGACCGTGCCCCCCCCCCCCAAAGTACGAGGACTTCAAAGTCTCCAATATTACCAAGCACTGCGTGGTCAGAAACACTCGCGGCTTCAAACTACCTGTCTGTAACACAAGACAGCACGCTAACTCCTGCTTCGTGCGGACAGTGATGGACTGGAATCATCTAGGGGAAGATATCATCAGTGGAGGCGCTGCCAGTGCATTTACATCAGCACTTGGCATATCAACATCGCCTGCCTAATAGCATCTTGACAGCAGTATAGTTTTTAGTAATTTTACTTTAGCCAGCTTTTTTTTTTTTTTTTTTTTAAACCTGTAGATACCTGTTGTGGCTACTCACTGAGACCTGAACCCAGTGGAAGATGTTAGGACAAAGTGATGGCCTTTATTAAACTATTTTAAAACTATTTTTGCGCTCTCCCTGTTCCATCGTGCTTATAGCCATTGACTGGCTCCTGCGACATAATGATCCAGATCCAGATCCAGGCTTACCATGCAGACGATGGTGTTATGGTAGGTTGTGGGCGAGTATATTATCTTGAAGCAGGGGACACAAGTTTCATGAACAGCAGTGTTCATACAGCTGGCATGTCTGACCATTGTTGTCTTGTGGGCATGTCTAATGTTAACTTTATATGGGTGCAAAATTTAGAAAGAGAGAAGGTTAGTTATCACCAAGGACACAAACAGCGTAGAGGGCAGGACAACGCGTTTCTTTCTCTTCTTCTTCTGTAGAGTCTCCACAATCAACAGGCTGATTATTGAGACTGAATGGGGGATCTGCATGGAAAGAGAAAAAAACCACCACCAAAAAAAAAACCCTATTCTAATCACTATTTCATTAATATGAAATTACACACATTCATACCACAAAGTGACATCCCCCATCCCTATCTTGCCTACTCACTAGCCTACACAAAAAAAAAAAAAAAAAAAAAAAAAAAAAAGCTATGCGCAGAGCTGCCAGCAGGCTACCACGGTCACTTTTCATCCATTACTACTATGGATTAGCTGACCCCAGGCTGCAGCAGGCAGCCCAGGCCCGCAACATCCTTTCACTCATCCATGCACACAAAAAGACAGCTTTATGTAGAAATCTACTGAAGATGCCTGTTGACCAGTGACACAAATGTGTCAGGGGTTTTGGCATCAACAGTATCCTGGGGGAGGGAGTTCCAGTCCGCAATTGTTCTTGGGAGGAATGACATCAGCCGGTAGTCGGTGTCTGCAGCTAGTTGATTAAACTGCTGATCATGACTTCGATGCTTTATCTTCCTGGAGGATGGAGCTGCTGTTTCAACCTCGGGCAGCTGACTAAGTTGTTCTTGATTTTACAGAACAGGGACAGCCTTGCTTTTTTCCTTCTGTTCTCAAGGGACATCCAACCTTGAGTCTGCAGCATGTTGGTCTCGCTGGCAGTACATTTGTACCGGTTAAGCACAATGCTGGCTGCCCTACTCTGGATTTTTTCTAACTTCACCTTGTGCTGTTTCTCATAGGGGTCGCAGGCAGGCGGATGCCGAATATATAGGCTTTAGCCTTTATGCTAGGGGAGCTGATTTTCAAATTACGTCTAAGAAACCCCAGGGCCTGGTTGGCTTTGGTCCAGATGGAGTTGATATGATTGTCCCAATCCATCTTGTTCTGCAGAATGACTCCAATATATTTCGCCGAGTCTACAACTTCCAGGGTGCGGCCGTGGAGATTGTATTCACATTGTAATGGCCGTCGCTTTTCGTGTGACAGGGAAGGTGCTGCACACCGCTGGGTGAAACTGCATGTCCCAACTCTTCTCCCAAACAGCAAGCTTTTGGAGGTCGTGCTGTAGTTGGGCGTGGTTGGTCCTGGGCAGATCTGACCCTGTTGTATACCGACCTCTCGGGTCTTCTTCAGGCTAAAACAAATAACATTTAGGACAGTGAAAACGAAGAACGAGAAGCCACTTACCTTCTCTTGATCATCGCCTGAAGACTTTCGTACAAACACAATGTGACAAGGATGTTAACTTTCTGAGCTCATCGTGAATTTTCGGACATCAAATTCTTCGCAAGCTGCCGGAAGTGTCTGCCGAATGGTGTGCACCAGGAGAGGATCATGGGAGAGAGGGGTGGGGTGGGGGGGGGGGGGGGGGGGGGGGGGGGGGGCGAGGGCGGTTTGTGAACAATGGTGCTTGCAGTTTGTTTTGCGAAGCGAAATGGAATGAGGGACAATGAAAATCAAAATCAAAATTTGAATCAAATTAAAGGGAATGAGAAGTGGCTTACAGCTTTCACATGTATACATACAGCAAAGCCATGACGTTAATACAACACGACAAAGCGTATCAGTCAGTATCAGTAAAAGTTAAGTTTCAAAACAGAGTGACTATAAGGGCGGAAAATGACGCAAAATTTAGAAAGAGAGGGGGTTAGTTACCGCCAAGGACACAGACAGAGTATAGGACAAGACACATTGCATTTCGATCACTTGGGTCTTCTTTTCTTCTTCTTCTTCTTCTGTAGAGCGACCACAATCAACATTCTGATTCTTTTGTCGCTATATCAAGAAGGGGGCCCACGGGTGAGCGTTCAGTGTTAAAAAAAAAAAAAAAAAAGTTTACAATTGCCAGTCTTGCTGCCAACAAGACACCCACTCAGTCTCTTGCTATCGTGAATCCCCTCTCACAGGATTTACTCCAGATTTATGCTTGTGAAACTTTCCCTTTTTCATTTCCTTTTTCCTTCTCTTCCTTCCTCCCCCCTCCCCTCTCTTCCTTCCTCATTTTCTACCAGAGATTTGCTCCGCCATTTCATCTCCCCTGGGCCCCCCAGAGTTAATCCCCAGAATGACCCAGGTGAGCCAGGCAGAGCCCTTAGGACTAAATCTTATGTATTTACCTCTTCCGCCCTCACCCTCCCCTCTTGCCCCACCCCTTTCTACATGTGTCTCAAAACAGTTTTGCTGGCGGCCCCTAGCGAGACCATCCAGGATGGTGTCTTTTAGGTGCATTTATTTTCATCCTGAATGTTTCCATGGACTAGGCGTTGACAGTGCACTGTGGCAGCTGGTCCCATTCCCATTCCCGAATGGTGCGTGGCAGGAACGAGAAATGCCTGTATCTGTTGGCACCCTGGGACGTGATACGTTGGAACTGCTGGTTATGTCCTCTAAGGTTTCGCTCTGGAAGAGGTATCAGCTTGGTTTTATTGACTCGAGCCAAGTCATGATGTATTTTATACAGCATGGCGAGTCGTGCTGCATGTCTTCGTCGCTGCAGAGATGGCCATCCCAGTAGTAGTAGTAGTACTTTAATTTAACGTCTTTTCACAAACTATGTGATATTAGACAATGGCCATCCCAGTCTTTCCAACATGTGTCACACTTGTTTTGTGGTAGCGGTTGGTGACAAATCTGGCTGCTTTCTTTGTATGGCTTCTATCTTGTTTATTTCACCCTCAAGGTAGGGGTCCCAGACTGAGCAAGCATATTCCAGGAGCGGTCGCACAAAAACAAGATACGCTTTCTCCCTGAGCCTAATAGAGGCTATCTTAAGGTTTCGATGGAGGAATCCCAGGGTGCGTCCTGCCTTTGCCACTATGTTGTCTATGTGTTTGTCCCATTCCATGTTTGCTTGGAGGGTGACTCCTAGGTATTTTGCTGACTGCACGGTCGCTAGGGTGTGGCCATGGAGTGTATGTTCACTAAGAACAGGGTGTTCGTTTCTTGTGACTGGGAGAGTGGTACATTTGTCAGGGTGAAAAAATCATGTCCCATTTCTTGTCCCATACTTCCAGGTATCGCAGGTTTTTCTGATGCTGGTGTATATATCGTCTGTTCCTGTTACGGTGGAGTAGATCGCTGTGTCGTCAGCAAAGATTCTTACTTTTGAGTTTAGCTTCTTGGGGAGGTCATTTATATAGACCAAGAATAGGCATGGTCCTAGAACTGAGCCCTGTGGTACTCCAGACTTGACACTGGAAAACTCTGCTTTCAATCTGTCAACAACAACAGCTTGGCGCCTGTTTAAAAAGCTCTGGATCCATCTGTGGATATTGTCCTTGATGCCGTAGTCATGCTGTTTACTTTATCAAATGCTTTCGCAAAATCAAGGATAAGCATGTCTGTCTGAAGCCCATCTGCCAAGTTTGTGGTTAACTCCTCGGCTAGCTCTAGCAGCTGTGTTTCACAGGATCTGTTTTCCCTAAAGCTATGTCGCTGATGACAGAGTATCTCATTGTTCTCCAGGTGTTCCATCAAGGAGTGAACGATGATGTGTTCCAGGAGTTTGCATACAGTGCAGATAGAGACACTGGTCTGTAATTTGCTGGGTCGTAATGCTCTCCCTTTTTTAAAAATTGGTGAGACTAGGGCATCTCTCCACTCCGAAGGTACCTGACCGGTGCAAAGATGATGGCGAGATTCTGCATCTTTTACATCTCTTACATATTTTATTTATACGAGTAACTGTGATTTTGATAATCAGCATTGTTGGCTGTTAACAGTTTAATGCTTAATTTTTTTTTTTTTAACGAAATTGTGCTTAAAGCCTTTTCAGGTAAGGTGTTGTGTCTCACTTGGCTTTTCAAGATGGCTACCGGCGTGTTGTTCCTCGGTTTCGTTAAAAGCTTTCTACTTTTTCTTGCTGTTTGCACATGTGATAGAAACAACTGTATTCCTAGCAATCAGTTTAATTTTGAAATTTTAGATGTAGATGGAGACGCCTTTAGTTCCATTTTTGCTGGTTATAAAACTTTGTGCAACCTGAACCATGTTAGCCTCTTGTGTACACCTGTGCCAAGCACTGTTCTCACGTCGATTACAAGGCCCAGATTTGAACTTCTGATTTCAATTAATATCAGATTTAGTACGGTGATAAGAATTGTTTTAATAAAAGAGTTAGACATAGAGGACTTAAATTATGGCTCTTAAGCTTTATCCTACTATCGGGAGATATTGAGCTCAACCCTGGTCTGTCCACCAAAGTAAAATATCCATGCGGAGTCTGCAATTTGCGAGTCACATGGAAACATAAAGCAATTACCTGTGACGTTTGCAAAATATGGTATCACACCAAATGTATGTTAGTAAATTAAGCTGTTTATGAAGCATTATGTAATAGTGATATATCTTGGACGTGTTTTACCTACGGGCTTCCAAACTTTAGTTCGAGACTTTTTTGAAAATTCTATTGAAGGTTGCAGTTTAGAAAGCAGCCGTTTGAACTTATCTCACCAGACCGATTCCCAAAAGAAAACTCCTTGAAATTTTGTCCTAAGTTTGCATCCACCCCTGATTCTAAAACTGATAAAATCCCAAATCATAAAGTGCAACCGAAACTCCAAATCATCAAAAGATAAAAGACAAACTTAATGCATAGTCGTAAACTTTCAATCACTTATCAAGAAAAAAGAAGAAACTCAGTAATTTAGTCACCGAAAAAAAAACATTGATGTTGTAATTGGAACAGAAATTTGGCTAGCAACTGGAACATCCAGCAGTGAGCTTCTAATGGAGGATTTTGATATTTGTAGAAAGGACAGACTTGGAAAAAGAGGTGGGGGAGTCTTGATTGCCATTCGGAAGAACCTTAGCCAGTGAATTTTATATCAAGGCAAAAATAGTGACAGTTTGTTTTGTAGGATTAATTTTAAGAATGAGACCTGTCAGTGTTGGATCAGTATACAAACCTCCAGACTCAGATGAAAATGTATGTTCGTCTATTTGCAGAGACATTTCTGACATTGTTTTGGCCAATAGGAAGGCAATATTATGGATTGGTGGAGACTTCAACTTACCTGATATCGACTGGCGTGAAGATGCCATACTTGGTAATCAATATAATGAAAACATTAATTCTCTGTATTTTGATAGCACCAAAGACCTTGGATTAGTGCAGTCAGTTGAAATACCAACACGTGGCAATGCATTCTTGGATTTACTTTTTACCAATTGTCCAGGCGCTTTAGGCAATCAGGAATTAATTGCAGGCCTGGGTAATCATGACATAATTCTCTTAGAGAGCAACTTTCAACCCTTTCAAAGAAAACCCCCTAACCGTACCATCAGACTCTGGAACCAAGCAGACTTGCCAAAATTACGCAGGGATACTCATGATTTCAGTCGTCTTTTTTTTTTTTTTTTTTTTTTTTAGGTTTTCATAGTGTTAAAGATAATGTCAATGACCTTCGGAAGTGTACAAAAACTAACTTGGAATTTATTATGGATGACAACATACCTACTAAAATAACTTCAAGCAAGAACCACCAGCCATGAATTAATACAAAAACTAAACGTTTGTTGAGAAGGAAACATCGGTTCTTTAAGAAATTGAAACTACACCCTAATTCAGAAAGATTACTGATTAGTATAAACATATTAAGAGAAGGTGTCAGAGGGAATGTAGGTTTGCTCACTCCAATTATGTTAATTCGATGATTTCAAAAGGTGATCATCAAAACAAGAAATTATGGTCATACATAAGGAGTAAGAGACAGGACAACATTGGGATTCCAGACCTGAGAAATGACCAGAATAACCTAATACAGGACCCTGAGGAAAAGCAAATTTACTAAACAATCAGTTTTGTTCGGTTTTCTCAAATCCCAAGCCTCTAATTAACGTTAGACTGAAGGATGATGATAAACTCCCTGAAATGCAAAATATCAAAGTAAGCAAAGCAGGAGTATTTAAGTTACTGACCAACATCAATGAAAACAAAGCTACTGGTCCTGATGGCATTCCTGGCAAGCTCTTAAAATTATGTGCCAGTGAATTGACTGAGGTATACCAACTACTTTTCCAAGCTTCACTGGACCAGGGACTAATACCTGATGAGTGGCGAGATGCTAGCATTGTCCCTTTATTCAAAAAGGGTGACAAAACAAAAGCAAAGAACTATAGACCTGTATTTCTTACATCCATATCAACAAAATCACTTGAACACATAATATACAGTAGCATAATGGACCATCTTGACAAATATGACTTCTTAAATAACGCCCAGCATGGTTTTAGACAGCGAAGGAGTTGTGAGACTCAACTTATAACAACTCTCAATGATTTTATATAACTGTCTTAACGACAGACAGCAAATAGATGCAATTTTATTAGACTTTTCTAAAGCCTTTGATAAGGTTGACCATGAGGGCCTGCTGCTTAAATTAGAACACATCGTGGCATTGGCGGTCCTTTGCTAAAATGGTCTAGATTATTCCTCATTGGGAGAACGCAGAAAGTTGTTGTGGAAGGGTCGTCATCCCATTGTAAACCAGTCTTGTCAGGTGTACCACAGGGAACTGTTGCCCTCCCCCCCCCCCCCCTTTTTTTTAAAATTTATATAAATGACATAAGTAGAAATCTCTCTCCTGGAACTACCGTAAGGCTTTTTGCAGATGACAGCTTAGTATAGAGAACAATCAGACGCAAGAATGATACACGCATTCTACAAGAAGATCTAAATGCTTTACAAGAGTGGGAACAGAACTTGGAAAATGGAATTTCATCCCTAGAAGTGCCAAGTGTTGCGTATATGTAATAAACACTCACCAACTAGATCAGAATATTCTATTCACAATACTATTCTTAAAGAAACCAATGCTGCAAAATATTTAGGCGTGATTATAGATAGTCGTCTCAAATGGAAAGAACATTACAGTTTAGTATGTAAGAAAGCAAACAACATCTTAGCTTTTTATACAGGAATATCAACGACTGCTCCCAAAAGGTTAAGGACGACCGCTACAAAACACTGGTTAGACCAGTACTTGAATATGGTTGCTCAGTCTGGGATCCTTACAATCTAAAGGACATTGATAACCTCGAAAAGATTCAGAAAAGAGCAGCACGGTTCGTAACAGGATACCATACCAGAGAGAAAGGGAATACTAGGAAGAACATGAGGAAATTAGAATGGAAACCCTTAGAAGAGAAAAGAGCTTTATTAAACTTAATACCTTCTTCAAAGGCAGAGCTAAACTAATTATATGCTAATGGAACAACTAGTATTGAATAAAAGTAGCACCAGGAGTGGCGGTCAATCTTATGCCATACCTGCATCAAATATGACAGCCATTTACATTCATTTTATCCTAGTTCTGTACGGCTGTGGAACTCACTGCCGGGTGCCATCAAGATTGACACAAATGCAGTCTCATTTAAAAATCAAATTGATACGACAGTCTTGAGATCTGCATATTGACTGATTTTTCTATTTTAACTTCCCAGATATTTATGGTTACTTGGGCCTGAACCTGGCCATTGCTTTTAACTTTTTGAATATTGTGTGCGACCCCTTGTTGCCAGATTTTGCTCCAGGGACCAACAGGCTGAGTCGCACTTTATTTATTTTATTTTATTTATTTTATTTTTAAACATGCGCACTTGTGACCTACTCGTTTTTGAGTGAACCAGTCTTTAGGAAGAAGAAGAAGAAGAAGAAGAAAAGAAGAAGAAGAAGAAGAAGAAAATGAAATTAACATTGAGGAGGATTATAAGGGAGCTAGGTAACCCTAACTATACTGAAGTAAGAGTTGACTCGTTGAACGACAAAGTTAATTTCACAACACACATGGCATTGAGCTTATTTACTGACCCCAAATTCCAGGATAAAGTCATCTTTTCAAATTAAAAACTGGTTCGAACCTCCGCCGGGGCGTTTCGGTACAGGGGGATTTTTCCTCGGAGTTAACATTGGTTCTGACTCAATTTCCCATACAGTCCTTCGAATGAGACTATAAACCGAGGTTCCGTGTGTGAACGCACGCATAACATCTTGCACACACGTAAAATCCCATCACCAACATTCGGAAGAGAAGGCCAGTTTGGCCGTTGGTATGGATGACACGTTACACATAGCATGCACCCTGAGTGAGATATGGAAAGAATGAAGGAAGTAAGGAAAATGAGTGATCGAAATTGAACGATACTGATGGATGACACGGGAAACGACTGAATGAAGCGCCAGCTGGCAGCTCTTCAGTCGGCACTACCCAGTAGGCAGCCTGTTGTGTAAACGAGTGTTGATTGTAAAGCGCTTAGAGCTTGGTCTCTAGCCGAGAATAGGCGCTATATAAGTATTCGTTATTATTATTATTATTATTATTATTAAATCTGGTCGCCTGCAGCGTGAGATTTTCATCCACGAGTATTCCTTAGTTTCATCCATATCGTCGTCCGTCTTTTTCTATTTCCATGTGAATAAAAGATGGCATGTGGACGAGTTAAGAAGTAGCTTTGTTAAGCTTAAAGAATAACACAGTAGAGAAGACTGTATACATTTCTGTTGACAGTAAACCTATCAGTATAATGTGTGTGTGTGTGTGTGTGTGTGTGTGTGTGTGTGTGTGTGTGTGTGTGTGTGTGTGTGTGTGTGTGAGACTGCAACTGCAGAAGCAAGTGGTGAGCGGCAGCTGCAGAAGAAGTGACCATCACCTAAACAAGTGTGTGTGTGTGTGTGTGTGTGTGTGTGTGTGTGTGTGTGTGTGTGTGTGGTGCGTGCGCGCGCGCGCGCGCGCGCATGCATGCATGCACACGCCCGTGTGGATGTGGGTGTGTGTCTAAGATGTTTATAGCTGTATTTCTTTACATCCTTTACTAATTCCTGCATAAATCTTAAATAAATGTCAGCGAACCGCCCAGAGAAAACGTGGACAAACGAGTCACAAGACAAACCCACAACGCGTTTCGACCTCTTAGGTCTTCTTCAGGTGCAACAAACATGAAACAAATAACGAAAATGCACTTAGCTTAAAGAAGGCGTTGAATGAAAACGAGGCTGTTGGAAGGGAAATAATGTGCGAGTCAAAGTCGTAATGATGATAATATATTACTGATAGGAATACTAATAATGGTCAAAATATTATATATATATATATATATATATATAAAAAAAAAAAAAAAAAAAAGACAAGATTACTACCAGTCTTGGTGTCAATAAGTAGGTATGGGAGAAAGGAGAGTGGGTTAGAGGATTCTTAAACAGCAGGGTTGCCGTGGCAACAGTCCCGGAGGCTAAGGCGATGGTGATGTCAATGCTACAGGTGGTAGTATCAATACTAGCAATATTATTACTGAATGGTACTACTAACAACGATAGTGAAAGTTAAGGTACCCCAAAAAAAACACCCTCCCACAGTACATGGTCAGACTTGCAGAGAAATAGTCCTCACCCTCATACTTTTGAATTTAAAAACAATACATTCTCACAAATCAATGGTGTTGCTATGGGAACCAAAATGGGACCATCCTATGCCTGCCTCTTCATGGGACACCTAGAACACCGCCCTACTAACCTCTTACACAGCCCAACACCTGAGCTCTACAAAAAGAACATAGATGATGGATTGGGAGCCACATCCATGCCAGAACATGACCTCCAGAATTTCCTCAACTTTGCTCAGACCTTCCATCCATCCATCCAGCTGACCTACACCATTTCACAGTCAGTTAACTCCCTGGACATCACTATCTCCCTCAAAGATGGACTGCTTCAAACCTCAGTCTTCTACAAACCTACTGATGCGCACTCATACCTGGACTACACATCTTCCCACCACCAGTCCACTAAAAAACAGCATTCCATATTCTGAATTCCTTCGCCTACGCAGACTCTGCTCTAAAGCGAAGAAGATTTCACTATACAAGCAACCAAAATGTCTGATTTTTTCACCAACCGTGGCTACCCTAGTGCCGTCATCAATGATGCTCTCAGTCGCACTGCAGCTAAATCCAGAACATCTACTCTGGAAACTAAACCTCCCAAAGAGACAGACAGACCTACTGCCTGCCTTCTCTTCCATCCTCACAATCTGCCCATCTGCAGGATCCTGAAGTCTAACTGGCACATAGTAGAAAATCATAAACCTGCCTTTGAGACCAAACCAATGATCACTTTCAAACGTGACAAAAACCTCAACGACCTACTGGTGCGCTCTAAGCTGAACAAAATATCCACACCTAAGCCACCAGGTACTTTCCCCTGCTCAAAACCCAACTGCAAAATCTGCTCTCTCACCAAAACCAGACACCATCTTACATGGCCCCACGGGCTCTTTCTCACTATTAAACGCACTTTCTCCTGCCAGAGCCACAACATTGTGTATGCCATCCACTGCCAGCTGTGTGGTAAGATCTATGTAGGTGAGACATCTCGCACACTTGAGACGCGCATCTCTGAACACCTGGCCGACATCCGCCACCACCGGCCCAAACCAGTCGCCCTACACTTCAACCATGCCCAACACAACATCAACCATGTCAAAGTCTTGGCACTTTGGCAATCGAAGAGTGACAACTTGGAACGCCTTATGCAGGAATCTTATCTCATTGCCAAAAACTGGGCACTGTCCATCCTCATGGCATCAACGTCCAAA
>JADBJO010019277.1:0-33571 GCA_016801955.1 Conus betulinus | reverse complement strand
AACATACATCCTATCTGACCATCTTCATCCTCCCACAAACGCTTCCACCTCATCCACGGCCCAACCGCCCCCACCCCAGCTCTCCTACCTGTGAGGAATCTGCAGGTACCGCAGGAACAGGCCGCCTTCGTAGGGACCTCCCCTGGGGTCCAGTGAGGAGGCCTGCCAGTGACAGCAAGTGACGTCCAAGGGCGTGGCCTGGATGCCTTCTGGGCGGGTCCAGACTTCAGCGTCTTCAGCTCGCTGCGCAATCGCCGATGCCGCCATGAGAGTTCTCCTCAATGGGCGGGGTGCTCTGTAAACAAGAGGGTTTCGGAAGTATGAGTATTAGTTGTGTGTGTGTGTGTGAGTGTGGTGTGTGTGTGGTGTGTGGTGTGTGTGTGCGCGTGCATGCGTGCATGCATGCGTGCGTGTGTGCACGTATGCGTGTGTGCGCGTGGTGTGTGTGTGTGCCACAATATTACTGGACACGTTTTTCTTCTTTATTTTTTTTTTTCTCTCTTTTTAATTAAATTCAAAGCTTAGCTTATCTAATGTCACCTAAACCAACAGTTCAGGGTCATCTCATGGCTGAAACTTCACCAACAAACTGATGTGCTCAAACTTTACCATATTAAATCATGCTTAAAAACAAAACAAAGCAAAACAAAAAACTTGTCTATACAGTATAGTACGATACTGCAGTTTTCAGTTTCTTCTGCCCAAGCAGTAAACAAAAAATGCCAGAACAAAACCACTGCCATATTACTATCATTTGAAATCTAATGGAATTTCAGAATGATATGCTTATGGCATTGAACATGTCCTTCTTATTATTGTCTGAGGACTGATTTAAAAGGAAAATAAGTTAGAAACAAAAAGTTGTTGAAGATAAAATAACAAAAAAACTATCAAATCATATATGTGTGCGCTTGATAGTTGAAGATAAATATATATAATAATCAAAACCATACATGTGTAAGCACAACATTAAAAAAAAAAAAAAAGAGTACTTTCAGCACACATCAGCAAACTGGCCGCTCTCATTACATGGGCACAGTAATATACAACTGTTTCTCAAATCCATTTATTAAGACCAGAGACAGAGAGAAAGATATGTGATGATGGAAAACACGAAAGGTGAATGGCTTGGTAGGCCAGAAAATACAGACAGAAAAAAAAAGGCAGGAAACAACCAACAGAAGACTGGAATGATGAGATTTTCACACCGTTTCAGAGTAGAATACCCAGGTCGGACAATGGTAACTTTTTACAGTAGAATACCCAGGTCGGACAATGGTAACTTTTACAGTAGAATACCCAGGTCGGACAATGATAACTTTTTACAGTAGAATACCCAGGTCGGACAATGGTAACTTTTTACAGTAGAATACCCAGGTAAGAAAATCATTCATTCCCTTGCACCTGTCCTCCCACTCCCACACTCTCCTTTCCTACCCATCTTTCCCTCCCTTGCTAGGAAGATGTGGGTACACAATGTAAGAGAACAGAGAATCTATTTTTCATAAAAAAAGACACTGTTACAGCTCTAAATATATCAACTTATCTTCCTCATGTGTTTCTTTCAAAATACCATCCTGGGTTACTTTAAAATTATTTTTATTTGATGGTCGTATCAGTCATACACATGGCTTGCAATAAATAATAAAAACAAATAAATAAAAGAATCATAGACATTAAATCATATTCTTGATACGGCGAAACATGGATTGAAAATGAATAAATAAATTCATATATGCAAAATGAAAAATTCTTACATGCCTGCTCGTTCAATTGGATGAAAATAATGAAAATCAAAACTGAAACAGGCTTCTCACCTGTAGCATCATACTCTCTAGGCAGTAACGACATGGAGAACTTTTCAGTCTGAAACAGAACATGCACATGAATACTGTATCCAGCTTCACTTTTAACACAGAAGCATGTTTAATTTCAAATCTTTTTCAGTTCTCTCAGTCTCTCTCTCTCTCTGTGGAAGTTTATATCTAAAGCAGAACATGTACACATGTACCCCATGCGCATGCAAGCACACACTCACATACACGCCACACACTGGCATAAACAAAACACATACACATACACACACAGACATATACATACACAAAGGCAAACACACACACACACACACACACACACACACACACACACACACACACACACACACACAAATGGACTCACAACTGTGAATAGATGGCTCGCCAACAGTGCACTTTGTACTGAGGCTGGAAAAAAGCGGCCAGCGCAGACTGATAAAGTGCTTCCACTTGGACTGCGACATCTCAGCATCAAGAATCTGACGCCACCGCTGACACACCTGACCGGCGGTCCATTTGGAGATGTCGTCCAGATTCCGGAATACCACTAAAAGAACTGCAAAATCAGGTGACATGAAAATCTTTTCTATAAAGCATGGTCAGGAGTTTTATCCTACGGAGACATTGTGAAGACCTATGGGACAACATGAACAAACCTGAAACGGCTGTGCTCAATGGACGTCAAAACCTACTCATAATGGCCTAAAAAAAAATCTTTTAAAAAAAACAAACAAGGTCTTCTTCAGCTGAAGGAAAGACAGTCTTTAAAAAAGAAAATTAAAAGGGGCTCCTAAATTTGATCCCAAAACCCATTAATACTGTTCCTGTGTACAGCTACTGTGTGTATTCTCTCCCCTTCCACAAGCATTTTGGTATGCCGATATCCCTCCCCCGTAATACTAATTCTGGTATTCTTCTAATTTATCTTATAATTAGTGTTTGATTAATGCTAGCTTCATGATCATCAGAAGGACCTAACTAAACTATTTTTGTGGATCCATGATTAGTTAATACAACCATAGACATATTCAAGGTAATAAAACCAAAACACATTAGGCAGACCTGTTTACTCTAAAACTGCCTTAGGTGTATTTTTCAATGAAAATGAGCATAATTTCTATAAACAATGTGTACAAAATTCCAAATTTCTGTAAAAAGCAGGAGGGAGAAGGAGGGGAGGGGTTCCTCCTTCATTTTGTTTTCACCTACCATCACATTGCAGACACTTCTTGCCAGCACTCACCACCTGATCTTGCACTGACTGTGATAAAACGCGTTGTTTCTGATACAAAAATTACTGTTACCTGATTCATCCGCATACTCTGGCACTTGCTCATGATCTCCGCTGGTTCTTCAACAATACAGGGCACACTGTTGAAGAAATGACATTGCAAAACGCGATTTCGCATGCATAAGTTAGCAAGAGTTGTCGCCCTTTGATCAAAGCCTCCACCCACAGGTTCAATAACTGCTTCCACAGGAATTTTTTTTAATCCTTGATTTCATTGTATCAACACATTTTTCGCGCACACATACACACACACGCACGCAAACTTGCACATGTGCTTGCGTGGGCACATGCTTCTGAGCCTGAGCATGTATGCTCGTGCTGCACACACATGTACACACACAAGACATGCACAACACAACAGTAACATGCTGGAAAACATAACACATTCAAATTTTCGCTGGGAAAAGCAGTTGGTTTCTTCAAGCTGGGCTGGTTGAGTAAACCTAAACTGGGTTCTTTGTTCAAACCACATAAAATGACCTTGAACTGAACATGTACCTCTAATCAATGGGCCAGCATCTGTGATGTGAACCTTCCAGTATGTACTGGTAGCAGTTATCTTGCTTAAAACTTTAAGGACTGAAAGCTGAAACATTCTGAAATACAACTGTACGCATGAATGCAAACTGCCATTTGCAAGGCTGTCAGTTCATGCACACTGGTGCACATGACGTAGGTAAGGGAGTAAAGTACAGCATACATACAGAAGCACGCCACAAAGAAAAGTTTAAAAAGTAAAAAAAAGGAAGTGTTTCAGAATATCTGCAATGCCTGAATGCTTGGGAAATGACCCATGAAGGCACAGTGACCTCCAGAAAACTCAAAGAACAAACGTAAGAAAGACTGAAAATTATCAAGTTTTCAATAAGAGCAGAGTCCTATGCAGCAAAAAATGAATCCTGCCACCAAACCTCCTCTAGCAGGAATATAAGGTGCATGACGAATAATCTCCACCTGCATCACAGCACCTCATTTCACCATGGACAAACACAGCTCTAAAGCAAAAAAAAGATGTAATAGGTGATAAGGTTACACACTGCACATGTAGACAGGGCAAACCACCAGAACTACTCCATCTTGCACCACACACTCTCTGATTAAGAAGCTGAAAAGACCATGTGGTCTTCTTCAGGATGGTACAGCCCTCCAATGGTTGAAAAAGATCTCTACAAAGAGAAGCCGCACCGCACAGGTCTATAAAACTGATCTGAACCAGAGGACCTCCCACTTCACACTGAGGACCAGCCTTCTGGTGCAGCAGTACTGCAGAGGAATTAGAAGAAAAGAAACATCCAGTCACCTTGGCATTACCGGAAAACGGAAGATGGCAAATTGGTTGTCAAAAAATCGTGTGGTTTATGGTTAAAAAAAAAAAAAAAAGAAAATAACTATGCCAAGTAAGAGACCATCATGTAAAAAAAAGAACCATTACGTTAAAAAAAAAAAATCAAAAAAATTCATATTTCACACATGAAAATTACTCAGCCACTGGAATGCAGAACTCCAAAGAATGTAAAGACCCATGACTTTCAATAATGTCTCTAAGTTAGTATGCTTCTATATGTTAGCAAGGCTCCTGTGACAAGCACATCACGTACAAGCAAGAGCAAAGCACAGTGTATGGCAGTTCTATAGGGTTGATGACCGTCACATGATTGCGATTTAAAGACAAAAAATAGGTTACATCCCCTGGTTGTAACGGGCACTGAACTCTCGCTGGTTCACCTGTTTCGGTGCAACAGCATCAGTGAAACTGGGATCCATTCCTTTCCTTCACCACCTTAACTTTCCTTTACCTGCATCACTGTTCTATTTGCTACTAATGGACAGAAGGGGTTTTCAAGCTGGAAAAATCTACCTCCGTGAGATAGTTCAGCCCACAACCATCAGCTCCACATGCAAGCGCTCTGGAAAATTTCTACTGTAGGCCCCTCACAACAACATGTGTACCACAAACAAAATTGACAGTTTGATGGCCCCTACAAAAGTGAATATTCCCCCACAACCTTTTGAAACCCCCCCCCCCCCCCCCCCCCCCCCTTTAACCCCTCCTTTTTTTCTGTTTTGAAATATACATCATCAGGCAAACATGCTTTAGAATCAAAGTCATAGGACAACATTTGAGAAAAATACTTACAGCACTTTTCAGTTTTGAATTCATTCAGATAGATTTTGAACACACACACACACACACACACACACACACACACACACACACACACACACACACACACACATTATTTATGTATCAACATACATGCATGCTTGCACACACAGTGGCACACACACATACACACACACACCCCCCTAACAGATACACACACACACACACACACACACACACACACACAAGTAGGGTCTCCCTGACCTTCAGGAGGGTAAAGAGTCGACAAGTCCCTCTGGAACCTGATCCCGTTCCCGTGGCAATGTCAAATTACTAATCCTCTCCGCTAGCTGTCTGTTTTGTGCACAACTTGCTGGCCACTCGATGGCCGCATCAGCGTCGCTGCTGGCATAAAAGTCAGCTTCTGCGATTGGTTCCTCGTTCCCTGAATCATCTGAATCTGCTTTCTGATTGAGGAGAAAAAAAAACAAAAAACACCCAAGTCATTTGAATCTGTTGTCTAAAGGGAAAAAGATAACCTTGGGGCAGGGGAGGAGAATGGGTGGGTGGGTGGAGGGGGTTATTCTGTTTCTTCATTCATCTACCATACAGACTTTCTGAGTTTCTCTACCCTCCACTCCCCCACCCATCCCCCTTCCCTGCTGTCTTCCCCCCCCCCCCCCATGCCTATTCTACTTTTCTTTCTTTTTTTTTTTTGAATTATATTTTTCACATTTTGTTTGATTATTTTCTTACAAACTTTTTTTGGCTCAGGAGGGGTAGAGGGAAGGAGGAATAGGGCAGCAGGAAAGAGGGGAAAAGGGTATTGAATAATTATAATACAATTTTTTAGGGAGATGGCAGAAAAGAGGGAGCGAACCCAATGGGTCAAAGACCATCTTTTGTAATTATGTAAAACATTTTTGGCATCGTCCTCAAGTCTCATCTTTACCCCTGCCCCTTTCTGTCCCCCTGCTACCTAGTGATCTCCCTCTTCCTCCCCAAGATTACAAGAAAAAAAATGGCATTGAATACCTCTTGTCACACAACAGAATTACAAAGACCTGCATATAAATGATTATGAAACTGAAAAGACTTGAAAAAAAGCTCCCTAAAAATTCATGAATGAGAGATACACACATGGTATGCACACCAACTTCATTTTGATTATTCCAGTTTCACAACATTTCGAACACAGGACACCAGCAATATCATAAAACAAAACTATCACAACAATAACCTTCTACACAAAGAAAAGGATTGCAGGACAAGAGCATACAGTATACAGTGTGGGTCTTACCTCAGTGTAGACCTCCCCCTCCCCGTCCTCTTTGTTTATGTCCACAGAGAACAGGAAAACAGGTGGCATGTGCTGCACACACGGGCTGCCCAAAGTTGTTCCCGTAGAAACCACAGCACATCATGCAGCTCTCATACTGCACACAACATGTTCAGCAACAGAGCTGGAGGTACAGGATGGAGATTGCATAATCACACACACACACACACACACACACACACACATGCACACACATGCACACACACACACACGAAACTTGAGGCAAGTACTGTAAGTGTAACAGAAAATTGGTCAAAAAAGCATTCTTCCCAGAAAGCATCAATTCTACACTGATATGGTTCTAACATTTCAGTCTTGAGCATGTGCTTGTGAGTTTCTTCTTTACATTTTTGTTTAAATGTTAACTTATTTAGTTTAGTTCAAAAGAAGAAATAAATGCAGGCAGAAATCTAAACAAAACTTAATTTAATTACTATGCCACTGCATTAAAGAACAAAGGAAACAAAATAAACCTGTCTTGTAATTTTTTTCTTTTCAGTCAACGGCATAGCGAGGTTTGTTTTTGTTTGTTTTGTTTTTTCAGTTAAAGTTTGTATTCAATATCCACAGTTGTCGTCTTTGATTTCATTTTAGCATTTCATTATTCAATTCTTGTTTGCATTCTTTCTTTCTAGATTTATTCACTGCATCATTACAAATCCACAGAAAACAACACACAAACAAAAAATATATAAAAAGGAGTTGGGGGGGGGGGGGGGGGGAATAAAAAAAGAAACGGTATTCCGAGGATTTGCTTTTTTTTGTGTGTGGGGTCTCCTACCTCCAACTGTTACCCACATTATTTTTTTTCTATGTTCAATCATTTCTTTTCTCGGTGTTTTTTTTTTTTTTTTTTTTTTTTTTTGTGTTAAGTGGGGACCTCCATCCATCTAAGTTTCCTTACTTCTTTTTTCATTAAACCAATCACTCACACACTTTGAATAACTCTTTTTTGATTGTATGTCTACTACAAATGGACATTTTCTTGCCAAGTGTTAAAACAGTATGTAAACAGATGCACCATGCAGTCATAGAACAATTCATAATTCAAACAGAAGTTTTACAAAGAAATTTTCCAACCAAAAAGAAAGGAGGTATGCTGTTCAAAAAATGGTCTAAGAACATACGCATTGAAACAGAGATAGCAAAGCAACTGTCACTGACTGGAGCTTAACACTGATTTACTTTTACTTTTATTTCAAGTTGTATCATTCCCATCACTTTATAGGCAGCCCGAATCTATCTACTGAGGATTAGGAGGCCTGGCAAATGTCACATGTGCCAAACTTATCTTACTAGATTTAGTATGACAATCACTGGGTCAGGCCAACTGATATATACGAGGCTAGAACACCAAGGCTACATCAAAATGTTGTTATGCTAGATAGTGATGTGGGGATTGTCTTCAGTTACGACAAGCTCCTAGCATAACATAATTATCAGTCTCCCAAATCCCCCAAAGTCAGAGTGTGCCTGCCCATGTGGCGGAGTAATTAAAAAAAATCAATCACATGCGTTTTTATGTTCTCATCCCCTGCCAAAGCATTTGTACCATAGTGTTCAAGTACTTCAGCTGTTCGGATGATCCCTGGAGTCTTTTAGCCAGGGTACAACGACAGTCACTACAGTGTATGATTGCTTTTAAAACCATAACATTTTTTCAGTGTGGGGATGGATATGAAGAGATGACAGGACTGAGTGGAGTGGAGAACTTTGGGGAAGGGATCAAGTGAGGTTAGCGGTAGGGCTGGGAATGATTGATTCTGTGTTCAGCCCAAGGACTTAAAACCTATCAAGTCAGCTGGCTGACACTGGACAGAGGGTAGGAGCAGCAGACACACTCACACCCTGACACTAGACACTGGAAGTTCTGGGACCATTCTTTTTTTTTTTTTGCCTACACCAATGATCTGCCCGACAATCTGACTACAAACAGCAGCTCTTTGCAGATGACACTTCGGTATACAAAATGGTCAGATCCGCCCAGGACCAAGCCCAACTACAGCATGGCCTCCAACAACTTACTGCTTGGGAGAAGAGCTGGGACATGCAGTTTCACCCTGCAAAGCGCAATACCCTCCCTGTCACACGAAAGCGACGCCCATTACAGTGTGAATACCGTCTCCACGGCCACACCCTGGAAGTTGTAGACTCTGCAAAATATCTTGGAGTCATTCTGCAGAACAAGATGGATTCGGACAATCATATCAACTCCATATGGACCAAAGCCAACCAGGCCCTGGAGTTTCATAGACGTAACCTGAAATTCAGCTCCCCTAGCATAAAGGCTAAAGCCTATAGACAAAACGTTTGTTAGGCCTCTACTGGAATATTCGGCATCCGTCTGGAACCCCTATTTGAAGCAGCACAAGGTGAAGTTTAGAAAAAATCCAGAGTAGGGTAGCCCACTTTGTGCTTAACCGCTACCAACATACTCCCAACGTTACCAACATGCTGCAGACTCTGAGTTGGATGTCCCTTGAGGACGGAAGGAAAAAAGTAAGGCTCTACATGTTCTATAAAATCAAGAACTTAGTCAGCTGCCCGAGGTTGAAACAGCAGCTCCAACCTCCCAAGAAAGAGAGAACGACGAAGTCATGATCAGCAGTTCAAACAATTAGCTGCAGACACCCACTACCGGCTGATCTCGTACTTCCAAAGAACAATTGTGCACTGCACTCCCTCCCCCAGGATACTGTTGATGCCAAAACCCCTGACATATTTGTGTCACGGGTCACAAACCGCCTGCTCATGCTAGTCTATCGTATTGTGAACATCCTTGAAGATATAGAGCCATCTAAATTCTTCAGAATTTCAGATTCTAGAACCCGGGGTGCGAAGAGACTTTACCAGGAACACACTAGACACCCCATTCTTCATGCCAGTTTTTTCCCCACGGACAATTAGGGAATGGAACAACCTTCCTGCCAGCCTCACTGACTCTCTTTCACTGGAGAGATTCAAGAAAGGCCTAGGCTGTTCTACAAGCCTAGTAGGTCTTCTGCAATAATCCACCAAGGCAGCATTGTATATAGTTTTAACATACTTTAAAACTTTTACTCTTAGAGCCATATGGGTCACCACTAAAACCCCTCAATAGGGAACCAGCTCTAAACCATCACCCATTCATTGGATACTTATGTTCATCGAACCCTATCCAGAATTCGGAAGAAGAAGAAGAAGAAGGGTCAACAGGCCCTACTCTGGATTATTCCTACATAATGCTGTTTTGTTGTGTGAATGGATGAGTGGAAGGATGTTGCGGGCCTGAGTTGCCTACTGCAACCTGGGGCCAGCTAGTCCATAGTAATGGACGAAAAGTGACCGTGGTAGCCTGCTGGCAGCTCCCCACTTAGCTTTTACCTTTTTGTTTTTTTGTTTGTTTGTTTTGCTTTTTTTTTGTGTTGGCTAGTGAGTAGGCAAGATAGGGGTGGGAGAGCCACTTCGTGGTATGAATGTAATTTCATGTTAATGAAATAGGAAATTAGATTTTTTTTTTCAGCAGATCCCCCGTTTCACAGTCTCAAAGTAATCGGCTAGTTGACTGTGGAGACTAGACTAGACGGAAGATGAAGAAGAAGCAAGTGGAATTGTGGAAGGAACATCATTTTAGCTTTCAGACTAATTCATAGATCTATTGGAAACTATTCATCACGTAGGCCACGGCGCACTCTTATTTTTTTCAAAGTAAAAGAAAAAAAAACTCTAATCATCCCGGAACACTCTCACAGAAAGCTCACAAAGCGTATCTCTATGGCCGAGTCATTGATTTGACACACTCATTCTGATCCTTGAATATAATGTTATTTATAAGATAGGCATGCAACCAGACCGAAATTAAATTGAAAAATAATGAGGGGACGCAAATTGACCGTAAGGCCTAAGGCTAAAAAGCGGTCCCTTCTACTTGTACTACGTTTTTGTTCTGATGGAAGATAATGTTTCTCTGCTGAGGCGCGTGGAACACGATCAGTCGGACAGAAAACCCAACAGCAAGATGTAACTGAACAAATCAAAGTACAAAACAATACCTCTGGTTTTAAGAATTCTTGAACACCTGGAATATCCGAACGTTTTTCTTTCGCCATCATCGACTGATCGTACGTAATAACGTATGTTGTTTCCCTAGTATGCAACCTCACACCAGTTATTCTGCGCTCACCAAAACGCTGCGTCTCTTCACATACTTATGGAAAATCATGTTTATCACATGACTGTGCGCTACGTTTGATTCTGCTCAGGGTACTTTCTGACTCGTTCTTGTGTTAATAAATGACGAGGCACTTCATGGCTGCGATTTACATGCAGATCTATCTTAAACCCTAAATTTATACATTGTTATTATTTTCTCAAGCCTGAAAGCTGCCCTTTTTGCGCCAGGTGAGAATAAATCGCGTTGAGCTTGTTTCCCATTCACACAGGTACTGTGCGAACAAAAAAGAGATGTACACTTTTAAAATTATCTCATTGTTGTTGCTGCCGGCAGCTAACGAAAAAAAGTCGTTTATTTGCCCAGATCATAAATCACCCGGCCCAAAATACTCAATATAGTATGACATGTTATAAAGATCGATAACTCTGTTGGAGCCCGCTACGGTATCCCGTTGGATGGTGGCACAGTCTTCTTGCGTGCGTTAAACGTATGTACACAAACTGATAGTTGAGATCCTAACGATATAGCCGTATCTATATCAGAACTGTGACATTCTTTAATGATTTTCTTTTCTTTGATGCAGAATTATGTTATAAAACTTGCTGTTAGTATGGCGCATGGCCACGACGGTACATGTAGTATGCAAGATGAGATAGAGTAACTGTGCCGCTTTCAGGTAAAAGCCGAAACCTCATAGAGTCATTCGTCCAACCTTTTAAAACTGATTGATAAGGATTGCAGCTGCATGTGCGCAGTCTGGTTTGATTGCTGTTAGCAATGTGATCAATGTTCAAAGTGTGTGTGTGTGTGTGATTGTGTGATGAAATTTGTCCAGGACATATGTTTGTAGATGGTGCTGTTTTAAGTTCAGGTGGTGGAGAGTTGCACAAATTCACATGTTTGCAGGAAGGAGATCTGTATCATCATATCCACCCAAATGACAGATCTATACTAATACTAATGTCTTTTTCTCTTATGATCTTAAGTCTATCATCATCACAGTTCATACTTTGGGTTTTGGTAGTCTTTAAAAAAAATCCAGTCATGAGCTGGGTGTGGGGAAGAGCAGCTGTCCAAATTATGAACCACATCCATTTGGGATGAGTAAGGAGTTCTAAGGGAGAAGATGAAATTGAAAATGACCTGATTGGGTGGTGGGATGGTGATCTGAGACTGGGATCAGTGGGAATAAGAATTTTAAAAAAGAAAAAAAAAAAAAAAGAAAGAAAAAAAGAAAAACTAGGCATTAGTATTTTCATACTGCATCTTGTTCAGCATGATTGCAAGATCGTCAGTTATATGCTTGTCATGAGACTATACACGATTTGACTTGAGATGTGCTGGGTTATGATTTAAACCCACATGTGAACATTGTCGATCCCACCATGACCCACCAACTGGATCTAAGCACTATTCTTCTAGGCTTTACCAGGTCAGCCCAGTATATGTCAGGGCAACCCGTTACGTGACAGTGTGTTGACATGGTTTTGGAGTGAGGATTTAGCATTATGATCATTAGGCATAGTGGTAGTTTTATCATTTCCATGCACAAGTCTGTATTTTATGTATCAGTCCAATGCTGGTCAAAGTTTGGGGTGGATGTACCATGCTTTCTGTGCTTGAGGCCATGTTTTTGTATGCAAAGTATGTCACATATTGTCTATGTGCATGATGATCATCAAATCTGCAGTGTTATTGTGATTCCAGTGCATGAGGATGTGTTTTGTTTGAAAAGTTTAATAGAATATGGAACTGGCTATGCTAGTGTTTGTCAGTTAACATGGACCTAGCATGGCACGTGTTTGGGAAGGCAAATTTGAAGAAGTTACTAAAGGAACCAAAATTTTTTGTAGTTAATATCTGAATCTCCCCCTATGCTTTTAAGATTTGTCGGCATTGCTTGATTCTCATTCTCATTCTTTATACCATACGGCATTCTATCAAGAACCTGCACATGACTTGGGAGTCTTGGGTCAGAGGGGATCTGGATCCAAAAGCATTAGAAATATCTGAATCTACCATTCCCCACCCCCTCCCCCTATTTTATCTACCTTTGGGCTCAGAACCACATGATTTTTGCCACCGCAGTCTTGTCATGTCACCTTGCCAAGATGAAACTTCATGATGGAACCAAGACCCATAAGATTACAGAGTTCTCAGTTCCTTGGGAAACCTTCCTGTCCTGAGGATGATCCATTGATGTACTTATTCAGGGGCTAGCACCTCAGGCTTCTGCTGCCCTGAATTCACCCATCATAAGTCATTGCAGGTCTGTAGAAAAATGCAGGACAGGGTGAAGAATCAACATGAGGGGTCATCTCGCAGGTCCATAAAATTTCTTCAGATGCTAAACACTGGTGACACGGAGGGGATGAGTTTCCATATATATATTTGGCGCATGCCCTGGACCCCGTTCTAATGTCCATTCATGTATCTAGGATAAGGAAATTGCCGTAACAGTGAGTGAGATAAATTACCACACACTCACTTCCAGAAGTGACATTTACCCATAAATCTACATTTCAGAGAATTTACATATTGTTTATCTTATAATGAGGTGAACCATAAACATTAATTTACATTTTCCTGTCAGACTGCTAGTGCTCAACAATGAGTTTCGGATCTGGAAGCAGTTCGTTCACTGTGAAGAAATTTGAGACCCAGGAAGAAATTGAGGAGAAGAAGCGAAGGCGGCAAGAAAAAAACTGGGAAAAAGTCAGAAAGCCGGATGATCCTGAAGGTGAGGAGACTAAAAAGGAAAAAAGAAAAAGAGAGAGAGAGCGAGAGAGAGGTATTAGAGATGGATTGATATTCAGACAGATTGAAACAGAATGAGAGACTTGATTTAGATCTTATGCACTATAAAGGAACAGATACACTAACACATGTGCACACACGCTCATGTGCATGCACATGCGCACACACATCCAAAGACACACACACTCACACACACACACACACACACACACACACACACACACACACACACAGTGCACACAAAATTGTAATACATTCTCTTGCTCACTGTAACTATGCATGCACACGAGCACACACAGACAAGCACACTTGCTGTCACACAAACACACACACACACTCATTATAAATATGTGTTGACTGAATGCCTACACTCAGCCACAATCATCAATTACTTTGCACAGGTCTGTAGACTACAGGAGTACAGCATATAATGACATGATGTGACTGAGGCTGAGAGAACAATCGACTTCTGGTATTCCTGATAATTTATGAGCAAGATATAGCAAAGTAGAAAAAAATGTTAGTGACATTTCCCAAAATTAGCTTTTTTCCATGATATCTGGCTTGCCTGTAATTTTAAGTAAACAAAAACAAACCCAAACAAAAAAACCTATATTTTTTACAATGATTTAAGTGGTATGCACTCCATCATCTCAGGTAGAGAAACAAAAACATCATTTGACAATATGTAACATTTTGCTTGATCCTATATCCATTGTGTCTTACTGTAGATTTTAGTTGTTTTTATGGAACATCTGCCTGATCTTTATTTGTCTTGTTTGTCGTACATGACACATAATAATGAAAGTCTCACATTTCACTAGAAAGAAGCTGTTTGTCTGCACTAAGTGTACTTGCCTAGAGCAAATATTAGGCAACTGTCAACATTATCATATGCTTAAGATTTTTTCCATGTGGTTTTCTCTTGCTTTGTTATGTCTGGTCAAGCACTTTTTTTTTCCTTTGGATGGCAAAAAGAGACAGTCAAAGCAGCAAAATGGCAGAGATGTTACGATTATATGGGTTGTTTCACTTGTGGTTGTATTTAAGAATGCCCTGAGGAGGAAACAAAGTCGCTGTTTGAACAGCTGGAAGAAAACAAGGCCAGCCAGCAGCAAGAATTTGAGGAGCAGTACAAGATCCGTAAGTTGTGGTTTAGTTACACAAATTGATGTATGAGTGAATGTGTGTGTGTGTGTGTGTGTGTGTGTGTGTGTGTGTGTGTGTGTGTGTGTGTGTTTCACTATATGTGTATTACAGAATGCATCTGTGTTAAGTGAGATTATGAAAATTTCTTCCACTATCTTACAGCCCATCCACTTCTGCCTCTCTGGTTTACTCTCTGTCTTTGTTCACAAACTTGTACACACCCACATATGTATGCACACACTCAGTGATATGTTTGTTTACTTACGTTTACCCCAGGCACACAGACAAACCTCTCACACACACACACACACACACACACACACACACACACACACACACACACACACACTGGCTGTCTTGCTGGCTGGCTGGTATACACACCATCTCAGAATCATAGCCTGTCAACTCACCACTGCACATGACCCTTTGGCTTCATTTCAGGCAACAGTGTGCAAGGCCTGGAGGAAGAGGAGACCAAGTTTCTAAACTTGTGTCCAACCGACAGCTGCAGCTGGAGAAGGAGAGGGAGAAAGAGGAAAACATTGTGCTAGAGCAGATGAAGGTAGACCTTAACACTGTTTGGCATATCTGTATTCTTCTAATTTCAGTGAAAATTTCCCCATTTTTTTTTTTTTTTTTACATTTGTCTGTTTGATTTTTGTCTAAAAGCAATTTTTGCCAAGATGTTAAAAAGTGTCTTTTTTTGTTGTTGTTCACTCAAAGCCACAGTTGTTGCAGTTTAGAATAGCAAGATTACATGCTTATTCAAGATTATGTGTCTGTTTTATCAGTTTTGAGAGTTTGGAAAAACACAGTGTTATGCCAAGCGGTTTCCTGCAACTGGTTAGTGAATGTCTCAACAACCAGAACATGGAATTGTGTGCTGCCATGACTTAGTGCTCCGTCTCAGTGGTAGAATTTTCATTCCGTTTCAAATTTTTCAAAGTTTTCATGTCAGCTGTTTTCATGACTTGCCAATTCAGAAAGAGCTCATCCAGTGGCTGTAGGTGACACTGTTTTAGATTTGTCATTAATAACTTCGTCAAAAGCAAGCCATAGGTAATCAGTTTCTTTTGGATTGTCTCAAAAAATTTTTTCGAAGTTACGCAATTTATTTTGTGGGGACACACCGCACTCAAAACAAGGATATTCATCAAACACATTAATTGTAGACGAGCTAAAAGCAAAATGAAACATGCATCAGAACTGCCTACCATATGATATTTTCAGAGTATTTTATGAAATTGACTGGAAAATATGATAATATGCTGAATATAACAAAAATACGAAAATTGGAACATTGGCTACAAATGAAAAAAGTACTATTTTCCTGTTTGAAGACGCGAGTTATTGTCCCTAGTTCCAGTTGGTGCATACTTGTTTACATCAAGGTCAGCCATCTTTCATTGTGAGCGACTGACACAGTTATTCACCAAGAATAATAAGAGAATGCCGCCACCAGTGAAATTACGCATTCATGAGAGTGATGAAGAGCTAGATGTTGAAAAGAAGGTTGCCAAAACGAGGGAACAAACTTTCGTGAATACATACCACGCAAACTTGGAAGTGCTTAGTCCCAAGCTCAAAAAAGGTCCAACTTACGTGTGGTGCACTTTATGCAAAACAGGTTTTAGTTGTGCTCATGGAGGACGCAATGACTGCATAAGCATGTTTCATCAAAATCCCATAAAAAAAACTATCAGAAGTGATGAAAGGAACACCTTCAATTGTACAAACACTGGGAGAAGGCCGAAGCGAAGTCTAGTAGGGGACCTGGAGCAGCAGGTGACAAATGCTGAGATGATGATCATGACGTGTAGGCTGGTGGCTGACACTTATATATATGTCCCTATCACCGACCGATCGTCTTGTTCCCTATTCAAGAAGATGTTTCCTGACACTAGCAACAGCAAAATCGCTCAAGGTGTGTCTGTCACTTTAACTTCTACTGTTGCTCGGGGGGGGGGGGGGGGGGGAAGATGGAAAATGAAAACTGTATGAATGGTATACATGTGTGTGGCTGTCTGTCACTCTGTGTGTGTGTGTGTGTGTGTGTGTGTGTGTGTGTGTGTGTGAAGAGGGAGTATTGGGGAACCTTCGATGAAGGTTATTCAAATGGGGGTGTGTGTGTGTGTGAAATAAGAACAAAAAAATAAGGTTGAAAGAATGAATTACTTTTTTGTGTGTGGACAGTTTCATTGTTCATTTTACAGTAATCCAGAATTAGCTAGCAGACTTGTTTTCTTTCTCTTTTTCTTTTTCACCCTGCAATATCTACGGAGGGAGCCTGGATGTCAAGTTCTTGTATATTTCTTTCCTCATCCCTGAATGATGTGGAAGGGATTTTGAGCTGTGTGGATCTGACCACAAGACTTGTTTGTAGTACACTGGGTCAGATGAGCTCATCTGTTGACACCTGACAAACTGTCACTGAGAGTTGTTTTTCTTTCACCACCACAGGAGGCAGCTGTGAAGCGAGTCATGGAGAAGTCACAGCCTGCACCAGACGTCAAGAAAACTTCATCACCGGCTTCCTCCTCCTCGTCTTCAGCGAAAAAAATCGCAGCAGTCCTTGCTCATGGGAGCCATCAAGAGAAAAAGGTGAGCCTGACCACTGTGTCTGTGTTCGGTTTTGTTTGTTTGTTTTTTTTATATGTTTAAAGCGCGCACACACACACACAAACTTAAGCACACATGCATGCACACACATATACACAAACACATGTGCACATGCACACATACACAGACACACACACACACACATGCATGTGTACATGTACACGGACACACACACACACACACACACACACACACACACACACACGCATGCATGCACACATGCTCGGACACGCACACGTATGCATGCACATACACATACACACAAGTGTGCACGCACACTCGTGTACACACACATACATGCACACACGCACGCACGCATGCATATGCGCATGCACATTCATACACACATACACATTCTCTCACAAACATGCTCACACATACACACACACACATATTCGTCTAATATCACATTAGTGAAAAGACGTTAAAGAAAAGTACTACTACACACACATATGTACATACACACACATGCACGCATATATATGTCCATACAGTATATCAATATAAAAGTTCCAGAAAGTATGATTTGTTTCAGTTTGAGGGAAAATTCTCTTTTTTTCCCTTTCTTTGTAGTCTTTTTTTTTTTCCTGTACTTTTATTCATGAAAATGTTGATTTTTTTTTTTCAGCACAGAAAGTTCATCAGAAGATGCAAGCAAGCGACCACGCTCAGAGAGTAAGTCATTTATTATGTGTGTTGTTATTGCTGATTCTGTTTGATATCCTTTTTTTGTCACTGTTATTAGTTAACTAATACTAGTGATAGCTTCATTAAGTTTTACCTCTGTGAGCCTCAGTCTTTGTCTACATATGAACAGTTTGGTAAGTGCATATTCTCTTCCATTTACAAAATGCCGACTCTTGAGGTGTTTGTGTTATTTTTAAAGTTCCAGACAACCTATAATGGACCTGTTTAACACTGGAGATCCACATTGAGCTCGCTTCTCTTCATAAAGAAGACTCTGCCAACTTTCTGGCTCACGAGACCCACTTTCTGCTTTTCTCTCCAAGCTTTTTATGTCAGAATTTCAGTCCATTCAGAGAATGTTACAGAAAATTCCAAGTCTGTTGAAGGAGTGCTTCTTCTGCTTTCAGCTCAGCAGCTCCTGATACAAAATTTTCAGAGTTTATCCCCTTTGACACCTTCATTTGCACTGCTTTCCTCACGGCCTTGATGCTGGCACTGTGGATGGTCTGTCAGGACTTTCTCAGCCTGTCTGACTTCCATTTGCTTGTGAAACTATTTTTGGCTATAGTATCAGCCACCCAGAACACGTGAACTTTTTTAATTCACACATCTGTGAAATGTGATATTCTCAAATAGGGGAGTTTCCAGTTCTGCCAGTTCGAGAACTCTTTTGCTTGCGAGTCAAAAAGCCAGTTTGAATGTGGGCAGTTTTTGTGGTAGGAAAAACTGAGCCGGATATGAGAAGAGTATTAGCATGTTTGGTCACCAGCTGAACTTCCATGCATGTAAGGTTTCAGAATTCTTTTAGCAGAAGAATCAAATTGAGTGGGAAAATAAATGGAGATTACCTTGTGATTTTTGTAAACAACCACATAGCACACACATACAGACACATAAATGGAACATGCCTCACGGATATTCTTTTCTTTAATCATGAAATATTTTCACTTCCAGCTGTTATTATTATTATTATTATTATTATAAACCATTTAACTGTAAATAAAGATGATGTAGAAGAACATCATGTTTCTAGATTACAACTATGAAAGTACACACACTTGAAAGTTTTAAGTAAAATTAAACAACTATCTTCCAAGCGAGCTGATAGAAACTAAGTAACCAGCAAATTAACTTGCTAACTAGCAAACTAAGTCACTAAATGGACAGACAAGATCAGTTCATTGTCAAGTCGACAATAGAAGATCAAACAAACAACAGATCAGCCAATACACTGTGGTAGGAACAGTGGAGAGGAAATTCTCTGTGATGAGTTTGATGAGCTGGTGGAGAAAAGGAGTTGAAGAACAGGGAGTGGGGGGCATGGGAAGGTGAAAATGAGAGGTGGATGAACAAGTCATTCAAATACGTATGTACACACACACACACACACACACACACATATCACACACACACTTATAAACACGTTCATACACATGAACACACTCGCTTATACTGTGAATGTGTGTGCTCACACACACAGTCGCACACATGCACACGCACACACGCACGCACACACACACACACACACACACACAAGCAAGCGTGCACATGCCCATGCACAGGAGACACCAGCATCCATTGTATGTGTGTGGGAACTGCATCACACCACAGCCATTTCTCACTGAGCTCAGGCTGAGGAAACTGCGTGCACTTTTTGAAAGATCTTATGCAAAGATGCAGCTTGATGCAGGAAATCCTTACTTTCAATGATGACAGCTGTCCGGCAATCCACCTGTCATTCATGCTTTGGTTCACGTTGGCATTCAAGGCAGTGAGGTTACCAGTCAGCTTGTAAAGAAAGCCACAAACAAAGAATGGTGCAGATCATGTATCCACTACAGTGATTTGAATTCTGAAGTTCAGAGCAAGGTCATGCACCTCAGGCAAGAAGACTAAAGACACAACCAGATGATCAATGTTTTCAAATGCAGCTAAACATAAAAAGGTTTCATCACTTGCCACTGGTAGTTGCAAAGAAGAAACAGGGTGGTGCAGATTACCCAGGGAAAAGCAGAAATTGCTAACAATTCCCTGGAGACTGGAAGGCATTTTCTATAGGTAAAGTCTTTGGCCGGAGGATCCCCATGTGTCAGCATCATGGACTGGTGCTTTTACAGACTGAACAGTATTTCTCTGTGAGAGTGCTAATCAGTGAGATTCAGAATCTGAGCACTGAATTATGTATTGTCCACTTGTAGGTCCAGCCACAAACAGGCCATTTGATCGTACAGCCTTTGTCAATTTCTTTCACAAGGCTTAAAAATGGTCCGCATGATTTTGGTTTGTCAGGAAAAAAAAAAGACAAAAAACAAATCGAAAGGAGTAAGGGATCCATGTTCGGCTTGCAAGCATTCATATCTGTGGCACGCAAGTTATGGCCCCTGATTTTTCTTTGAAGAAGTTTCCGGTCGGACTACTTGGAAAAACAAAAATGGCGGAGCGCGCAGACAGTGTTCAAGCAGGTCAGGCTTTTGACGTCTTCAATTAAAAACAAGTGGAAATGGGAGTGGACACTTCAGAAAGTTGACGAAGAAAAGTCATTGGAGACTTTCTTCGCAAAGTCACTGCACCAGGTTTAGCTTGGTGCAAACTGTGCTCATGAGAAGTGTGTAACGGTGGTTGCGGGAAGAAAGCTCTTGAGGATCACATTTGTTCCAGAAAGCGCAAAATGGCATATGTTTACACTTGTTTTTTAAAAAACTTTCCCAGGGGAGCATGCCCCCGGACCCCCCTAGTTTCAGTAGTTTTTTCCTCCTCCTTTTTTAAGCCCTGTTTCATTTTGCTGCAACTCCATGACACACAAGGTCAGAGCATGACAATATACTAAGCTTTCATCCGCTTAGGCAAAAATGGTGACTGCCCTCTGTCATGAAGTAGTTTATGTGATACTTCTCTCCATCTGTGTCCTCTTCAAGCACACCAAAAATGCGACCACCTCTTTGCATGCTCCATTGCCATCTTTTCTCTCCTAATTTTTTTTGTGTTTTGTGAAAGTGTTTTTCCTTCATGGATTCTATTTACATTTGTGCACATTCTGCTCTTTTTACACACATTTGTATTTTTCAAAAGGTGAGGAGGTGGCGTGGTGCATACCATGTGATTAGCACCTCAGTGGTTTTTGTGGAATGGTGGGATTAGCATGACATTACGCATAAGTTCCTTACAACAGACAGTGAAAGCACTCAGAGATGTTTCACAAGATTTTGTTTGTGAATTTTTAGTACTTGTAAACATTTTTCATAGGATTTGAGGTTTTTGTGGAAAGTAGATCCAGTTTTAAGTAGCTTCCAGTTTTAAAGTAGCTTTGAGTTAGCTTTTTTTATGGACCTGTTGTAGTAATGGAATGAATTTCCGCATGTCCGCAGTCATAGATAACAGTGAAGAGATATAACTAGTTTGCACCTCCACATTTCTCCATCATTTCCATTCTTTATGCCTTTACAAGGCACACTCACAGCAGATGAGTAAAGATTCTTCTCTGCTGCTTTCATGGTCTTCAGTTAATTCATGTGTTCTGCTTGTTATTCCATCAGGTGAAAACTCCATCAATGGCAGCCCTACGACAGCAGAAGACAAACTGTTGAAGCTGATCGACACCACGAAACCTGTGGCCCAGGTGGCAGGCATCCTGCCAGGCATCGGGTCCTACACCGACGACACTTCCGACTCAGATTCCTTCAGCGCCGAGTCTGACTCGGAGGAATACATGCAAGTGAAGAAAGTGGTCCGTGTTCATGTTCAGCATAACTGATATCTTTAGAACGGAGTTGCCCTTTTATTTTGAAATCTATTTTTTTGTTCATTCTTTACTTTTTCCAGCTCTAAAGTGAAGTGGTTCATGGTGGGTTTTTTTTTTTCTTCTATATCTGCTGCTAGGCTTTATTCCTACATGTAATATGCAAAATGGCAAAGATGTGACTGTTCACAGCAAAACAACCCAGCCTATTCATTGGCTTTGGTTAGACACCTAAAGGTATCATGCCTACCATCCTTCCACCTGATTTTACACCTCACTCTCTGCCCTCTTCCTTATTAGTTCCCATCCTTGCCGAAGGAAGCTTGTAGGATTAGATGGCATGCGCCCACACACATACTGAAGACTGGTGCTTCAGTGACTTTGACTTCACTCATTTCAGAGTAGCCACAGGTCTTGTGTTAGCACTTCATGTGATGAACAAAGCCAAATGGACAGTATTTGCTGAGCTGGGATACTATGTCTGCGAAAGAAAGATTAAAAAAGAAAAATACCCATGTTGACAGACACAATTTACTCTGGAAAAACTACACAACTGTGAATAAAACCAATTCACAAGAATATAATAACACATGCATTTATACCATGTGTGCTAAAAAGGAAATTATATAGAGGCAGTGATGGATAAGATATACACTTGTGTCAAGGTGGCATGTTTATGAAATGCAGAACAGCATTCTTATATCACACACACACACACACACACACACACACACACACACACACACACACACACACACACATCTCTACAGACACACATGCACATGTACATCGCAAGAGGAATTGACACATAACCAGAAAACTATATACTACTCACTAATGTACAAAGATGTAATGGCCGTTCATAGTTGAGCAAACTTTTATATCCTGAACCTAGCCTGTGTAGTTCACAGTCTTGGTGATCTTGTCCTTGTTCTGAATTGCCCGACTGTTTGGTTTTCGATCTAAGTTCAGTAAGTGAGGTGACAGCAGGCGGAAGTTGAAAGAAATTTAAAAGAAAAATGAATATTGTAATTATTCCATCAGAGAAAAGGGAGAAACAAAGCATCAGACAAAACATGATGCGTTTCAACTTCTTTTGTCTTCTTCAGGCAAGATAAATAACATTCAGGACAACGAAAACGAAGAACAGTCAATCACTCGTCTTCTCAAACTGGGTGCAAAATGAGCGTTGAAACTTACCTGAAGAAGACCAAAGAGGTCGAAACGTGTATGTTTTGTTTCGTAATGTGTTTGTCCCTTTTGTTTGGTGGAATGATAATAGTATTTCCTCTAAACAATATCATTAGGCAGATGGTAAAATCTATGACAGTCAGAGCATAAAATGGCATGCACATCAGAAATCCATGTTAAGACAAACTCTGCCTTTTGTTTTGTGTGAGGTGGCATCTATTTCAGAAAATGGATGGATGCTGCAGTAGGAAGAGTTGGAAAGGGATAGAGAGGGGTAAGAAACTGCAGCTCTCTTTATCACGGTAAGCATTCTGGGGCCAGTAAACGCTTTGGAAATCTTGGGCTCAGAGAGCACCGTGTAGCATGGTTGTATGGATATTTGAGAACACAAAACGCTTGAAGATGTTTGCTTTCTGTGTCATGAGCAAAGAATTTTATTAAAGGTTTTTTTTCTGAATTTTTACCCAAGCAAAACTGATGATTTAATCCAATATAGCCAGGATAAGCTATGCTCAAACTAGGGTGCTGTCAAAAACCTTAAGGGAGCTAAGTAGTCTTCCTTTCTTATGTTCCTGGACTGAATGACTTGCCTTCTTTGAGTTTTTGAGTATCTGAGTGAGCTATTACCTGAAATTTGTTTTCCCAAGCAACACCACTTAGCAGGGAAAAGAGGAGGTGGCTTTCCTGGTTGTTTGAGGTAAATATTATCAAAAACTTGTTTTTGTAGGAAAATTCAGTTTTCTCATACTGGACTAACTGAACAGAGGGATGGAGGAAATGAAGGGAAACTTACTCATAAGCAGTATCCCAAGGTTGATATCGGTGCAACAGCAACACTGAGACCAGATTCCAGGAAAGCAGCACAGTAAGTGTGGGGCATTAGAAAGAATAATTCTGAACAAAGAAAAAGAAGTTTGTGCCAATAAGACCCATTCATACAACACAAACCCATCCTGTGGCTGAACAACTAATATGAACATCGCTTTCTCGATGACTGACCAGTAAGTCTGTTCATGCTTTGTTTACAAAAGAAGAGTGTTATCTGTTCCGTCAGGCGCCACTGTCTATGTATCACTTTTAGACACAGAGGTTTGTTTTTCCCTGTTCACATCTGAAAAATGATGTCATGGCCATCTTCTTGTAAAAAAAAAAAAACCCAAAACAAAATCCAGCTGCTTTGTATCATCAGAGGGTGTGTTGTCATAAGGACTGATTGTCCAGAGTATGAAATGTCCATTGCCAGTGTCC
Source organism: Conus betulinus (assembly GCA_016801955.1). Classification (NCBI taxonomy): domain Eukaryota; kingdom Metazoa; phylum Mollusca; class Gastropoda; order Neogastropoda; family Conidae; genus Conus; species Conus betulinus. Next base: position 9,483 of record JADBJO010019277.1, on the reverse strand, counting down.
ATTTCTCATGCTGTTCTCAAGCACGGTTCATGTCTGTGTGATGCTTGTAGTCTTGTAAAGTCAAATAGTGAGAGAGAGAGAGAGAGATTGTATGTGTGTATGTGTGTGTGTGTGTATGTGTGTGTGTGTGTTTGCAGTGTTCTGAACTAAGAGAGGATGAGTGTTTGAATATGAAATGTGACTGAGGACTGGTACACAAAAACATCAAACTGTGTTTGCTGCTTGTCTTGGCGTGGGCTATAAAGATGAATAAAGAATATGATACAGAAATGTTTAGTTTGTGTATTTCTGTGTGTGTGTATAGGAATGGGTAGGGACATAAGATACAAGATACGAGAATACTTTATTTTATCAATTCTGAGAAATTTCAATCATGCTGCTAACTATACATTAGTGACATAAATAAACATGAGAAACAATGAACTATAAACAAGTAGGGTAACTCAGCAACAATAAACAAGTAGGGTAACTCAACAACAACAGCCCAACAAAATCAATTTAGTTATAATGTAAAACCTCATACATGTAGATAAACGCATTCTAAACACACACACACACGCACCACTTACTAATGTTCAGAAAACAGAAACAAAACACTGTCAGACCTAAATTCTGATTAAAGAAGAAGTATTAAAGTGTGATGATGATGATGATGATACTTATAATAGATTTTCAGTATCAAATAATGGTCAAACTCGATTTCACAGAATTTTAAAATACATGTATAATGGTAAATGAGAGCAAAAAACACATAAAAGTAGTCAGATCACACACACACACACACACACACGCACACTCATACACATGCACACACACACACACACAGCTGGGGGATTTGGCGGGGGAGGCGCGAAGATATGCCAGGCCATCAGCTTACCAATCTCAGCTGTTGATCCAGAACATCAGTAGTCTGGAACCATCTGCGTGACAGGGCTATAAAGTAACAGTGATGGAAGCATTTGGACCATCCTGTCAAACAGGCAATTAAAGCCAGCTTCGATCTGGCTTCCCCTATCAGCTGTGAGCAGTTCAGAGGTTAGAATTCTTCCCCTTTTTTTTTCCCCATGAAAACCGTTTCTTTTCTAGTTTAAACCTGGAATCCCCCTCTTTTATATCTGAAATGTTTTTTTCAAAACTAATTTCAGGCGAATTTTATCTGGCGAAAAAGTACTTGAAATGCTGACAGTTGGTTGAATGGTTCTTATCTTGTTAATGCGAGTAAACAGACATTTTTTTAAAGATCTGGTTTTATATCTAGTGTGTGTGATTTACTGTATGTACTGTTAACTAAGAAGGGTTCATGTTGTCATTAAATTAGATTTGAAAGTAACCTGTTTTTGAACTGTTTTCAAACCTATCATTCATACTGCAGCATGCCACACAATGCATCAAATTCCTTGTACATGTTAAAAAAAAAAGGTTCTGGAGAAGCATACCCCAGACCTCCTTTGATTCCCCTCTGCCATCCCGCCCCTTTTCCCAGTTTATCCCCATCCCTGGCACTTTGAGCACTGTGTGGGTTTTTGCGAGTTCTCCATTCAGTCAGCTCCTATTTGTCAAGATGATTTTTTTTTTTTTTTTTTTTTTTAATACAGGTCGTTCAATACATTTTTTTTTTGACACACAATGAGAAATTCTTTTACAAATTACGGAAAAAATAAACAAACACAGAAGTAATAACAACACACAAACAAAAAACAAAAAAACAAACAAAAAAAAAACGCTCTGATAACACCATCACACAACTGCATACGATATGGGCAAAAATGTAAGAAAAGCGTACATACATACATATCAGAAAACTGATCAACTGCAAAAAAAAAGAAAAAAAGAAGAGAGAAGAAAGAAAAAAAAAAAAACAAACAAAAAAAGCATATATACATACACATACATATATATACACATACATATACACACACATATACATATACACACACTTATATATATATATATATATATATATATATATACACACACACACACACATATATATATATATATATATATACATACATATATATACACATACACATATACACACACACATATATATATATACACATATATATACAACCCGCACATAGTCAAACGAAAATGTCAGCGATACACAACTAAGGTTGATGATGTCAAACAAATGATAACAAGGACATAATACTTAGATTGTAATCTCTTCTTTCATAGGAACTTTCATTTCACTTTGCAGTTGGTAAATCAGCACGCTAGAGGACTCAAAGCGGTGGTTTATCATCAGAGAAGTTTCATAATTTTTTGTAGCAGAAGATATCACTACTCCCTTCGAATCAGAAGAAAAGAAAAGTAAAAGTGTAAACATTTCTTAATCTGGATTTTTATATATGATTTTTTTTTTTTTATTTGGATGGGATGCACAGTAAAAGATAAGGAAAAATCATATTTTGAGTAGACTGGTGTATGGATATACATTTTGTTTTGAACTCGTATTGCTTCATCTCTAAATCATGTGCATATTTTTTCTATCTTGTATTTGATATGCAATTCTTTCAAAAAGACATGTACGTTTGTTTTGTTTTGTTTATTCTGCATTTGTATACATGAAATTTTCCTAACAAAATAATAAGGTCAAAAATACTTCATCAGTTTTACTGTTGTCTTCTGTGCTGAAGAGGACACGTTCAAAATTTAAATGAAGACGTTTGCAATTTCCACATTTTTCTTTCATGACTGTCTCTAATTCCCGCCAAAAAAAGACATGAATGTTGACAGGTAAATAAGTAGTGTTCTATTGTATCTTTCTCTTTTTTGCAGAAATTACACAAACTACTGTCAGCAATGCCCATTTTGCTTAAGACATTATTTGTCACCAGAATTCTATAGCATATTCTGGTTTGAAACCATTTTAATTTGACTTCTTTTATTTTCCTTATTTTTTTCAACACTGCTTCCCAATCAATCGGTGTATTATTGAATGTCTTTTTTTCCCATCGCATGAAAGGCTTGATATTTAATATTTCAATTTTTTCTAGAAGCAGTTCATAGTATACCTTTGATCCTCTTTGTACATTAACTATCGACTGTACGGCTTTACTCACTTTTTCGGTTGCATTATCTTGAATATGGATATTTCTACTCCTCTGATATTTTTTAATTGATTGTATACAACTTGTGTATTCTAAAAAGTTTGTTTTCATTCCGATTTTTTTTGACTAAATGATCTATAAGGCAGGAAATTGCCGTTTTCATCCAGTAAATCCTTCACTAGATATATATTATTTTGTGTCATCCATTTCTTGTAATGAAAAGTCCTGTTGGCAATCTTGAATTTTTCATTGTAGAATATGGGCTCTGATGCAAGTTTCATGCCCTTCATTTAATTCTACTTGATTACAAAATTGACTATATGCGCCGAAAAACATCTCTCCAGAAGTCGTTAGAACTAGTTTTACTAAAAAACCGCGGTCCAATTTTATGAATTGATTCTAATTCTGGACATTGTGACAGCAACATTACCACCCATTTGGTTTTTGGTTAGTATTTTTTTCCTTATCCACATTAGTTTCAATGCCTTTATATATTCTTCAATTTTTGGGATACCTATCCCTCCATTTTCAGTATTGTGCACTGAATATTTGCGTTTGATTTTTGTCCATTTTATTTTCCCATACAAACTCAAAACAACTTTTTTCTGAATTTTCTTGATCTGAGTGTCTGGCGGATTTGGGAAGAAGTATCCAAAGAAAGATAAGCTTTGAAAGGATTAAGGATTTTAGTACCGCTACTCTGCCCAAAGGTGTTATGTTCTTTGTAGCCAAATTCTAAATAATTTTTTTACTTCGAAGAGTTTGTCTCCCATGTTTATTTCAACCATGTTTGACAAATCATTAGTGAACCATAGCCCCAGTATTTTAAATGTATGTGGGTTCCATTTCATCTGCTTATGGTTTAAGTAAGTTCTTTTTCGAATTTTTCTTACTACCAAGCCATACGTTTAGAGTCTTTTCATAATTCAATTTAAGACCTGAGATGGCATCAAACTCATCAAGTGTATCAAACAATTTTACATATGAACGTCTGTCACCTTCTAAAGTACAGGTGGTATCATCTGCAAACTGACTTATCTTGAATTCTGTATCTGCTAATTTTATACCTCTTATATCAGTATCTTCTCTTATTTTACAAGCTAGTAATTCTACACATAAAACAAATAAGTATGGAGAAATTGGGTCACCCTGGCGACAGCCTCTTTGGATTATAAAGCTTGTTGACATTTTACCATTTCGTTACGTATGCCTTTATGTTCGTATAAAAGACTGAAATCCAGTTGCGGACAAATTCACCGAACCCATACGCTTTTAATACCTCATTCATATACAGCCAATCTACTGTATCGAATGCTTTTTCGAAGTCAATCGAAACTAGTAACCCAGGTAACTGATTTTCTTCCAGATAGTGTATCATGTCATAAATTGTCCTAAGATTATCTCCAATATACCTTCCAGGTACAAATCCTGTTTGATCTTCATTAATAAGTTTAGGCAAGACTGACTTGATTCTATTTGAAATGCATGATGATCCAATTTTGTAAACCACATTAAGTAACGTTATTGGCCTCCAGTTTTTGAGATATTCCTTTGGTTTATCTTCTTTCGGTAAACATATAATGATCCCTTCTTTTGTGTAATTGATAATTCTCCTTTCAAATACCCTTCATTTAATGAGCGTACGACGAAACAGCGCAACTGTTTCCAGAAGAATTTTAAAAAAGTTAACTGTTATTCCATCTGTTCCTGGACTTTTGTCGTTCTGCATATTTTCAAAAGCCCTTGATGCTTCCTCTACAGTTATGTAACCTTCTAGATTTTCACCTTCTGCTTGCGTTAGTTTTGTGACTTTTGTAACGTAATTACTGATATCTAATTCTGTCTTTTCTCTTTGTTTGTATAGTTCTTCATAGAAAATCTTTAGTTTCTTTCAACAGGTCATTAGTTTCTGACAGTACTTCACCTTGCTTTGTGATTAGCTTTGTCATTTGTTTGCTAACAAAATGTCTTTTTTCCATGGAACAAAAAATATTTACTTATTTTCTCACCCCAAGAAGCCCATCTTGCTTTTGATCTAATAATGACCCCTTCTGTTTTCTTTTTTCTGATTTCATTCAGCTCGTTCCTTTTGTTGCTTAGTAACTGTTTATCAATTTCACTAATACTTAGTTGTTTTCCAAAACTGAAATTTCTCTTACCAGGGTCTCTTCCTTAATTGTTAGTCTTTTCTTTTCTCTTATGCTGTACGATATAGTTTCTGCTCTTATTTCCATGAAAAGGACGTCTAAGAATAATTGGTCTGATACTGTAAATTGAATCTGGTCATCAGGAATTTCACTTAAAACTTTCCGTTTGTAAGGTAATGCTGCGTATTGCTCTTTAATTTTGCTTATAGTTCCATGGACTAGTTCTACATATTTGGGGTCTTTAAGAAGGGAAGAGTTGAATTTCCATAAGCTTTTTTGCCTTTCTTCCTGTCTAAATATTAGTTTTGGTATTTATGAGAGAATGATCACTTCTATGACCATATACAATGTCTGCTTCTTTGACATATCTAAACAGCGAGTCTGATACAAGGAAAAAAAGTCTAGACGGCTTTGTTGTACTGGGTTTAACCTTCTCCAGCTATACCTTTGAACTTCTGGATTAAACTCTCGCCAAACGTCAACAAGTTCAAGATCAGATATCATGTTATAAACAGTTTCTTGTGCTTTAGGGTTGTTGACATGTTTGTAATTATAACAGTCTAGATGAGGGTTAAGAACTAAATTCCAGTCTCCTCCAATAATTACATCCTGAATTTTCTCTCTCAATTTTTTTTTTTGTATATTCATGAAAAAGGATGGGCTCATCTCTATTTGGACCGTAAATATTTACTAAAAAACTATGTCTTTTCCCATTGTATTCAATACTAAAATTACATAATTACCATTTTCATCCTTTATAGTGTTTATGATTTTAAATTCAAAATTGTTATTCAGCAAAATAGCTACTCCTCTAGACCTTGTATTGTTGGAAGCGTATACACACTCATAACCCCATTCCGCTCTGATTTGACGTTCCATTGATTGACTAAAATGAGTGTCTTGCAGAAAATATACAGAGTATTTTTTCTGTCGCAAAAATTGAAAGACATCTCTTCTTTTCTGAAAGTTACCGAGACCCTGACAGTTAAGAGATGAAACTATAAGACTATTCATGATTTCGTTTTTTTTTCTTAAATGTAGGGTATTCTTTAAAACAGTCCCTGCGTGCCAGTTCTGTTAACACAATATCGCTGACATATCCTGATATTAAACAGTTGAATGCAGATGATCCTAATATAACATATAGAAATAGAAAAAAATGTACATGTACAACTATTAAAATCTTGTTCACACAATAACAAAAAAAAAAAAAAAACATGCAATCAAAAAGTCAAAAGTTCTCCTCGACAATCCTGGGCGAGGCATAAGTGCAATAGATGAAGTGGATCCACAGCAAAAACTGGTATCAATATTTTTCACAGAAAAAGAAACGTTGTTATGGCATTCGACTTTACAACACTGTTCATTTCTAGATAAATAAAATGTTAAGTATCTCTTCATTTTTTACTCCTTACTCCCATTTCCCCGGTAGAGAGAGAGAGAGACAGACAGACAGACAGACAGACAGACAGACAGAGACAAAGAAACGGACAGACAGATACACAGACAGAGAGAGAGAGAGAGAGGAGAGATGCTCATGAGGTTGAAAAAAGATGTCACGGGACCAAGATATTATAAAAGAAGAAGGCGGTCGTAGAGGCAGACTTCCTCACAACATAATTTGACTTCAGTCTTACACCCTCCCCCGCACACCACCCCCTCCCTAATCCACCCCTCTCAACAGGTTCCCTTGAGTTAAGGTATATTTGTCGATTTATCTGGCAAAACGTTTCAGCCACCCACATTCACGTTAAAACTCTCCCCACCCCCACCCAACCCCGAAGCCCATCCGACTTGTTTCGAAAAAAAAAAAAAAAAAAAAAAATTTTTTTTTTTAAAAAATAAAAAAAAAAAAAAAAAAGGAAGAGGGTCAGAGGGTCGGGCAGGGGGCGCGAGGGAAGGGGAGAGGGAGCAAAAAAAAAAAAAAAAAAAAAAAAAAAAAAAAAAAAAAAAAAAAACGTCAAGCAAGTGAGTTTTGAACTTCCCTTCTCATTTCATCACCCCCCCCCCCCCCCCCCACCGCATCACCCCACCCTCCCCCACCTCTCCCCCATACTGACTATAACATAGGAGCCAAAACACAGATCCCACATACGGATTTTCTACATCGAAATCATATACTTGAAAAGCAAGTAGCACATTCCACTCAAAATTGACATACATTCACGAAAAGAACAAAAAAAATACAGTCTAAAATCAATTGGAAGAAACATACAAAGAATAATTTACAGAAGACTGATACAACGAACAAAACCATTCATTTTGACCATTCATGTCCTTCCTCTTGTTTTGGATGTTGAGTGACATGACAACACATGTGTGAAATGGGGCAGCAGGGGGGGTTCCTATAGGCAATCACTATTTCTTACATGCGTGCACCACCTCCACTTTGTGAAAAACTGGGACTACCACTTTGTTTTGCAAAATGTAGCATATCACTGTCTTCATGGATTCCTTCAAGTTAAAGAAAGTTCTTTAAGTTGTGTATTTTTTTTTCTTTCATAATTTCAAAAGAAACCTTTCATCCAGATCGAGGCCGAAAACGAAAACTGATCAAACGCGAGAAGAGCGTGAACACGTAGGTGTCATGGCTTAATATTCCGTACCAGGTGAGGTTGGGTGCAGGCAGTGCAAGATGATGTGTGTGTAGGCCTTGAGTGTTTCATGGAGACGTACTTCAAAAAATGTGTTTGCCTCTCATGTTGTTGACAGTGAAGTAATATGTGTTCTTCAGATTGATTAACGTAACGGAACACTCTGTAAAAGTGCCAGGAAATATTTTCTTATATTGCGGTTTGAGAGAGAGGGAGGGGAGAGAGGAAGAGGGAAAAAAACAACATGTAGGAAGAGACTAACTGATGCTAGCGAGAGAATGTCAAGTCGCCCCATCACTAAATTTCTTCAAGGCCAAAGAAGTAGCAAAAGGAAATCCTCCTCCACGTCATCAGCAAGTGACTCTGGCAACAGTCCCGTTCCCGCCTCAGTATCTCAAAGCAAATCACGGCAAAATTTGAAAAAACAGAAGAAAGAAACTGAAGTTATTCTAGAAGAAATGGAGGTGCAGAAAGCCCTAGACGAAATTAAGAATCAACTCCAAAACATAGTGACCAAAGAGGAGTTTAAGAATCAACTCCAAAACTTAGTGACCAAAGAGGACTTTCAAAGCTTGAGAGAAGAAATGAACAGTGTTGTGTCTAGACTGACAAACAGAATCGACAAACTAGAAAGCGACATGTTTGATTTGCAGACGGAAAAGGACAAACTCAGGAGTGAAAGTCAACAACTGAAGGAAGAGAATAAAGAACTGAAAGGAAAATTAGAACAGTATGAGAGGGGGTATACAGGACTTAAACGTGAATTAAACGATAACGAAACAACATGGCCGCCAGTGGAATCTTCGTGTGTACGGTGTCTCAGAGGCTGGTGGAGAGGAGCTGGTGAATGACTGTGTTAAAAAATGTGTGGCTGTCTTCAAAGAAAAGGTGGGTGTGTGGAGGTGAAAAACAGTGACATTGAAATAGCTCATCGCTCAGGTAGGAGGGGTGGAGCAAGGCCCCGCCCGATCCTCGTCCGCTTTCACTCCAGGAGACTGAGGGAGGAAGTACTCCACAACCGCCGAAAACTGAAACAGTCTGGCATCTCCATCGGCGAAGACCTGACTCAGGCCAACTACAGACTGTTAAAAAAAAAGGCCAGTGAACACTCAGCCACTTTAGCAGCATGGTCAACCAACGGCAAAATACTCGCCAAACTGAAAAATGGAAAATTGCTTAAGATTGATATTGAAACCAACGTAGAGAAGAAATGTTAAGAAGAGAAATGTAGTGTTTTTTTTTTTTTTTTTTTTTCCAAAATACATATACAGGTGTGTGTACTGTGTGTGCGGGCGTGTGTGTGTGTGTGTGTGTGTGTGTGTGTGTGTGTGTGTGTGTGTTGTGTGTGTGCAAACATATGTATATGTGTGTATTTGTATGCATGTATTTGGGTATGTATATGTATGAGTATATATGTGAGTAAAATGTGTATGTACATACAGGTGTGCATATGACCATAACTTTAAATAGTCTAAAAGAGGGGAGATATTTTGGGGAGGGGGGATGGTAGAATCATGATAAAATCAGAAATGAGGATATCCTCTTCGCGCCCCCCCCCCCTCCCCCCCGTCGGAGCAGATGTGCATAGCTATGCATATGGTATGTGGACACGGATATGTATGCGTGTATATAGGTATATTTATGACCCTAATATCTGACAGTCCACTAAGCGATTTCGGGGGTGGG
>JADBJO010019276.1:32500-33571 GCA_016801955.1 Conus betulinus | reverse complement strand
AGATAGGTGGGTGGTGTTTGGAGATAAGGAGGAGAGTAAAGAGAGCGAGACAGATTTCTTAGATACCGAGAAAGCGAGAGGATAGAACAAGAGAGAAGAGAGAGCAAATAAAGCAGTAGGTCTTGTGTCTCAGCCTGACAAGTTTTTGTACCGGCCAACGCAAATAGTTTCTATTTGTTGTTGTTGTTGTTTTTGTCCCACAGAATGTTACTAGTGACAAATACATGATAACAGGTTTTGCTTATCAAACATGAAAGTTAATGGACCATCAAAGTAGAAGCTTTTGTCCTGTCAATCAGCACGTTTTGTTACAGATAAAACAGAAGGTTTTTGTGTCACAAAACAAGTTCTATAAGATTTCCAGCTCAGCCAGAAGTTTGCCGAACAATAATAATAATAATGAATACTTCTATAGCGCCTATTCTCGGCTAGAGACCAAACTCTAAGCGCTTTACAACCCACAATCGTTTACACAACGGGCTGCTACCTGGGTAGTGCCGACTGAAGAGCTGCCAGCTGGCGCTTCATTCAGTCGTTTCCCATGTCATCCAGTCAATATCGTTCCACATCGTTCACTCAATTTCCTTAATTCCTTCATTCTTTCCATTTTCTCACGCAGGATGCATGCTATGTGTAACGTGTCATCCATACCAACGCCAAACTGGCCTACTCTTTCCGAAAGTTGGTGATGGGATTTTACGTGTGTGCAAGATGTTATGCGTGCGTTCACAAACGGAACCTCGGTTTATAGTCTCATTCGAAGGACTGTATGGGAAATGGAGTCAGAACCAATGTTACTCCGAGGGAAAATCCCCCTGTACCGAAACGGCCCGGCTGAGATTCGAACCCGCACCCCAGGATCACCAAGATTCGAGTCCGGCGCTGTGTCACAAATCAAAAACTTCTTGTACGAACAAAGCAGCCTGCTTTTTGTCTCGCATACGAGTTCTGAAACAAAGCAATATGGTTTGTATTACACAAAGGCGCAGTCGTTAACAGGAGTAGCACATCAGTGTGTTTTGTCTCATAAAAAATCGACAAGGACTAGTTGCAAAGTGAGACAACTGCGGC
>JADBJO010019276.1:17500-27500 GCA_016801955.1 Conus betulinus | reverse complement strand
CCCCTTTCCCCAGCTCATTTCACCACCATCCCTACCCTTCCCACTCTTTCTTTTCCACCCTTTCCACCTTCACCCCTCCCTCCTATCCCCCCTCCCCACCCCTTTTTCTCCACGCCATCCTACAATGTCCCCTCAACAACCCCCCCCATCCCTCACTGAACTCTTTTCCAGTGAACTCTTTTCCAGTGAACTCTTTTTCCAGTGAACTCTGTTCAGTCCACGACCCACAGAATTCTGTGCTGTTTTGTTGGTCAGTTGATCAGTAGTGTTGCTTGAAAAAGTTTGTAATAAACCGAAATATTGCACTTAATCCCTGGGTGTTTTGTAGGGCTTCAACTTTTTAAAAAAATCTTCCCAATAAATGGTAATACCATCAGGAAAGAAAACTGGTCTCACGTACCTGCAACCCAGGCAGGGATGACAGAGAGAGCACACAGCTAGCAGCAGCAGCGGCAGCAGACTTGTGAGGGATGCCATGGCGCTGGCTTTCGAATCCTCTGCTGCCTACACACTTTGAATCTGGACAGAAAATGACAATGACCAAACAAGATGCAAAGGATATAAACGTACTCCCCAGCAAGTAGTACAAAAAAAAGAGAGAAAAAAAGGTGTATAAATCAGTCACTATAGCACTTTCTCCCCTTTTGGTGGTAGAAATTTTGTATGTAAAAAAAAAACCACACATGCTGCTCTCCCCGGCGGGCAATTGAACCCAGGTCGCTCGCGCGACTGGCGGGGGAACTATTCACTGTACTACCGAGGAGCTTACAGAGTTTGGTTACACTTAAGTTTATAAACCGTTATTGCTTATTAAACTGTACATCACAAAATTATCACTGATAGCCGTTAGTAACGGCTATTCTAGTTACAAAAAACAACAAAACAAAACATTGGGCATCATCCGTGACCGATAATGAACATACCTACAAATTTTCAGAAAGATCGGCCCAGTAGTTTCGTCTGGAGCGAGTGGAACACATTTTGACCATGGACGGACAGACAGACAGACAGACAGACACACACACACACACACACACACACACACACACACACACACAGAGCATTTCTTCGTTTCCATTATAAAGATTCCCTGTTCTATAAGAACTGGGAGTAAAAAACTTAAATGACAACAGCTTTTTGACCCTTGCGTCATGGAGTCAGTACACTGTTTCATACAAATCATGAAGAAACTGATTAGATCAGCACATGCACGAGCGCGCGCACTCACACATATGAATATATATGTTTAGATAGATACATGAATGATAGATAGATGGACAGGTTTTTGGATGGATAGACAGATAGATGGAAGATCGATCGATCGGTCGATAGATAGATAGAAGGAAAGAAATAGTCGGATCGACAGATATATATATATATATATATATATATATATATATATATATATATCTGTCGATCCAACTATTTCCTCTCTCTGAGAGATAGACAAATATACATATATATTGACAATTCAGTAGTGGGGGTTTAAACAAAGTGCAACAATTCCTCCGTCATTACATTTCTGACTTGGAAAAGATGAAAAAAAAAAAAAAACGGTTGAAAATATAAACAGAGAGGGAACGGGAACGGGAAAAGAACAAAATGAGAAAGAAAAATCAGGGAAACATATTGTAACTGTAAAATCTTTCAGTAGCAGGAAGCCTTGAAACGCGTCTTTGAGGGCAGACTCAGTCATATTGCCTGCTCCGAGGCCTTTCGTCCGCAGGATCGGACTCATCAAGGAGGCCGGCTGATTGTGTCTGTGCTCCCTTGGTATCAATAGGAGAAATAATTTACAGTTCTGTTGTGTTCTCACCACCAGGGTTCAAAAACAGAATCCAACAGCACCCCTAAGCAGCAAGCGATGGGTAGAAAAGTAAAGCGATAAGAAAGTGTGGTAAGAAAATAAGTTGCTGAAAAACTAAATCGTTATATGAAAAAATGAGTACTTTAAAGTCCTTTTTTTTTTCTAAAATACAATACAATAAAATAAAAATAAAAAATAATAAACACTCAAGCTTTCGGGTCTTAGACCCTTCATCAGAAAACACTAAACAGTAACACACAAGGGAAAAACGTCAAAGTGACAAAGAGAACATAAAAGAACAAATGACATCAAACAAATTGATGTCACGACAGTATTGTGTAACATTTTTTCCCCCTGGTAGCGCGGGATCATGCAAATGTTTGCTACATGTGTTAGGTCTCTTAAGTTTCTGCTAACAGCCTCCCTGTGAATTCCTTTTCCACTAGCTCCCAACCCCCTCACCCCCACACACACCCCCCCCCCCCCCCCCTATATACTTCCCCTCTCTCCTCCTTCCCCCCCCCCCCACCCTCACCCTACAGCACCCCCCCCCCCCCCCCACATATACTTCGCCCCCTACCCCCCCCCCGCCCTCGTCCCCCCACCCCACCACACACACATACCCCCACACACCTCCCCCACTCCATCGTTTATGTAAACATACGGATGGGGGTGGGGGGGGAGATAATCGTTCAGGCCCATGCCTGAGGATCCATTTAAGGATGCCAGAGAGTCAAAAGGTGACAACACGTCAGAGTGGTCAGCTCTGGTGCGTGATAACCCAAACAGCTACGAACTGTGCAGAGTAGCCTTTACTTGTTCTCCTTCAGAATGCAATCTTCCACTCATTGACCAAGTAATAATATGTTGAACAATTTAGTAGGAGGGTGAAAAAAAAAAAAAAGGGGGGGGGGGGGGGAGACGAGTGCAGGCTCTTAATTCCTCCGTAATTACATTAATGACTTGACAAAGATTTCAACACAGCAACAAATATTAATAAGAAATGAGAATAGGGAGAGGGGGTGAGGATGTGGGTGGGGTGGGGCGGAGGCGGTGGAAGAAAAACGTGAGAAAGAAAAATCAGGAAAATGTATATTTTGTAAATGTAAAAATCTTCACTAGGTTCTATCTATCTATCTATCTATCTATCTATCTATCTATCTATCTGTGTGCATGCGTGCGTGCGTGCGTGCGTGTGTGTGTATGCGTGTGTTGTGTGTGTGTGTGTGTGTGTGTGTGTGTTGTGCGCGCGCACGCGCATGCGTGTATGTACGTGTGTGTGTGTGTGTTAGTGGAGAGTGAGAGAGAGAGAGAGAGAGAGAGAGAGACAGACAGACAGACAGACAGACAGACAGACAGAGAGTGAGAGAGAGAAGACGCGCACGTTTGGGGTGTGTGTGAAGAGAGAGAGAGAGAGAGAGAGAGAGAGAGAGAGAGAGAGAGAGAGAGAGATGTGTGTGTGTGTGTGTTTATATATATATATTATGTGTGTGTGTGTGTGTGTGTGTGTGTTGTGTGTGTGTGTGTGTGTGTGTGTGTGTGTGTGTGTGTGTGTGTGCGTGCGTGTGTGGGACCGTGTCCGCGTGTGAGTATACACATAGAGAGAGAGAGAGAGAGAGAGAGAGAGAGAGAGAGAGAGAGAGAGAGAGAGATTAGTAGCTGTGATAATGGAATGATCGTAATCAATAATCGCCAGGAAACAATTTTCTTGAAGTGCAATTTCTCCACTTTCACGATCGGGATGTAAAACCGCACACCACGACGACACTAATTATTCACACACACACACCCACACACACACACACACACACACACACACACACACACACACGCACACGCACGCACACACCACACACACACACACACACACACACACACACACACACACACACACACACACAATGGGCATTCTGAGAAATGCATAAAAAAAGGAAAAACTCTCTCATCAAACTATGCTTTGTAATCAGAAACGTTTGCATTGCGGAAGATTTGTAAGCTGTAACAAATATTGCTGCTTGTGAAATCCTTGCATTGGCTTCCTATTCTGTGTAGAATTGTGTATAATTTTTTTTTTTTTTTTACTTCTCGTGCGTTTCTGGAGCTCTGAACATCTGTGGTGCATATTCCATCTGTACTCCCCATGATGTAATTAACGTTTCATTATTTTTTTTTCCCCACATGCCATAAAGACAGCCAGACATAATCAAGTCATGATACAGATCAATCTGTCCAGATAAATGACGCTGAAACAAACGGGTTGATAGATTAATAACAAAGTCAAATCTCTCTCTCTATCTCTCTCTCTCTCTCTCCTCTCTCTCTCTCTCTCTCTCTCTCACACCACACACACACACACACACACACACACACACACACACACACACACGGAGAGATAACGGTTAGACTACTATACAGTAGGAATGCCGCCCTGTGCCAGTCTATTTCGGAGAATGATTTTGAAGCTTATACATGTCCATGCCAACTGTGCGTGCGTGACATGTCCATAAACATAAACACCGGAGTGTTTAGAGATTATTCTCTGCATCCTGCTTTTGGCTTGGGCTTGCATTTTTACCAAAAGTAAAGGATTATGAGTTATTCTTGTAATTTTCATCTGTTTCGATTAACTGCCAATCTCCATAGAATATAGTAAATCTTTATGTAGAAAAGCGACGCATTTTTGTTTCACACACTCGATTTTCAATGTATTCTTGAGCACATATTTAAGTGAGGCAATTCTTCAGGTATTTAACATTTGTAATTTATACACAATTTTTCCCAGCAAAAGAAGAAAGTCTAGAATTTTTTTTTATCACACCTACAGAGAGCATTCTTTCTGAACTACGCTTATACAACATTTTCGTTTGAAAAGAAGGAAGTTAAACTGGTACACTGTTTTTTTTGGTTCTCTCGCTAAAGCTGTTTCCAGGATGTACTAGCATGACCACGTCTGCAGATCGCATGCTCTCTACACTGTCCCTTTCGAGTCGGCAGAATGCACACCTGACATCCAGTCTGGAACCCATGAATGCCAACACAACGTTTGTTGGTAGGATTCTCTGTGCTAGTTTAATTTGAAACCGTTTTTCATTGAATTTCTGGAATCTTTTACATCATTACAAAAGTTTTGTTTCCCGCTGACCTATGTATCCCCAATTAGTGTGTGTGTGTGTGTGTGTGTGTGTGTGTGTGTGTGTGTGTTTGTTTGTTTGTTTGTTTGTTTGTTTGTTTTTTTTTTTTGGGGGGGGGGGGCAGCATTTTACCTTCATGCCGGTAAACCGCGTACATTTTCTGATGTTGACAAACTCTGTATTCTTCATGGCAAACTCTATATTCCATTGATCAGAATAAAATGGTTTGGCCGACATTCTCTTAATCAATCAATATCCAACACTCTGGGGTGCACTTCCATTCACCATTAGACTTTTTCCCACAGCAGCAAAAAAAAAAAAAATTCTGAGCATCTTTTCGTTAGGGGGCGGGCGGGGGGTGTGGGGGAAGGGGCGGTGGGGGTGCCTCAATTCTTTTGGTTTGTCCCGAAAATATCCGGTCCCCACCCCCACCCCCACCCCACACACACCCCCTCTCTCTCTCTCTCTCAGTCGTCGCGCCCGCGCGCGCGTGTGTGTGTATGTGTGTGTGTGCGCGCGCGTGTGTGTGAGGGGGGGAGGAGAGAGTGGGGTGGTGGTAAGTGTTTGTGGATGCGCGCGCATGTGTGTGTGTGTGTGTGTGTGTGTGTGTGTGTGTGTGTGGTGTGTGTGAGATGTGTGTGTGTGTGTGTGTGTGTGTGTGTGTGTTGTGTGCGCGTGTTCTGCATTATGAGGGCGTGCATGCGTGCGAGCATATGCATGTGCATTCTTGAGAGAGAGAGAGAGAGAGAGAGAGAGAGAGAGAGAGAGTGTGTGTGTGCATGGGTGTGTGTGTGTGTGTGTGTGTGTGTGTGTGTGCGCGCGCGCGCGCGCGCGCGCGCGCGCGTGTGTGTGTGTGTGTGTGTGTGTGCGTGCGTGCGTGTGTGCGTGTGTGCATACGTGCGTGCTCGCGCGCTTACGTGCGCCTGTATGTGTGTGTGTGCGAGTGAGAGAGAGAGAGAGAGACAGAGAGAGAGAGAGAGAGAGAGAGAGTTCGTACTTGTACGCAATATTAACCCTTTGACTCCGAGAACTATTTGTCATTTTTTTGGGGAAAAAAAAAACCCACCAACCTTACAAAAAAAAAAAAAAATTGCAAAAATTCAAGTATTGCTCTAAAGCATACATAAGTATAATTTTCTTAAAGGAAAATGAATGGAGAATATATTATATTATATGTTTCATGTTGTCAGAATGAGATAACTCACAATCAAGGGAAGATAACCAAGATTTAAAAAAAAATTTGGAAAAAAAAAAAATCCATGAAAATTCAAGTCTCAATATATCATAGGTGGGAATGGTATTGAAATGTTCACAAATCTATAGGACATAACAACCAAGTGCAATTATTTACTAAAAAAAAAAAAAGCACACAGTGTGTTCAGGGATGCGTTGAGTAGGCCTTATGCATGTTAATGTCGTCTAAAGATGTGAAGTTTACTAGCACTTCACCTGTCATACTGAAAAAAAAAAAGGCAAAAAATTAACATAAGTGTTGTCAACCACTGTCACTGGCGTCACACTCTAACAATTTTTGTGTCACATTTTAACAATTTTCTCCTCTCCTACCACGTCCTCAACTACGCCCACTACCAGCACGACCACATCGCCTACCTGTCGATGTGCTTGGTAGACCAATATCTTCATCCCGGTAATCCGAATCACTGCACTCATTGTCAGGATGATCGACAACCATGTCACCTTCGTTTTTCTTTTCACTTTTGTCGTTGCCAATTTCACCTTTGTACGGCGTTTCAAAACACAATTCTCACCACCTCTTTGGCAGTAAAACTTCTGGCAGCCATGTTGATCTGCTTGACTAATTTTCGCTTTACAAAATACAAAAACCGCGTCCAAATCGACCCAAAACTTGCTGAGAAATCGCTTCGAACAGACTGTATGGGAGCCGCCATTTGCAAGCAAGTAAATATCATGTGACCGGTCAGATGATACAATTATGCGATGACCCTTGAACCGCGGCTATATCCGCGGCCGGGAGTGAAAGGGTAAAGTCATGCGAGCTGTTACAGTCTTTGGTTTCAAAAAGGAGCTTCAGTTTTCGTTGATGTGACCATTTCTAATTGAAGTTTGTTTGCTTTTATATATTTTGCCTGCATAGAGCATTTAGCCCGCTGAAAAAAAAGCTCCCGATAGAAGTAGCGGTAGTTTGTGGTGGTGGTAATATTAGTAATATCATTATGACTATCAGCATTAGTATTATTGATATTGTTGTTGTTACAACAACAACAACAACTACTACAACTACTACTACCGATGATGATGATATAAGAATAAAGATGTAAGATAATAATGATAGTAATAATCATGATAATGATGATGAAGATGATGATGATTATGACATAACAATAATAATAATAATAATAATAATAATAATCATAATCGTAATCATAATCGTAATAATAATAATAACAATCATAAGACGACGACGATGATGATGATGATAATAATAATAATAATGATAATAATAATGATAATAATAATGATAATAATGTTGTTGTCGTTTTTTTGTCATTGTTATTGTTGTTATTGTTATTACTGCTGCTGCTGCTGCTGCTGCTGCCCAAAATTGATACTGCAGCATTAACATCCCTTACAGGAGGAGACATTAAGGGGTACGTGTGTGTGGGCAGTAACAGTGGATTGCCGATTTCCGATTCCAGATGCGAAAGCGGAGGGGGCAGAGGTGGGCGGTGAGGGTAGGGGAGTGGGGGGGCGGGAGGGGAGGAGGGCTGAAAGGTGTTGTTGCTACTCCGACACCCTGCCCAGAGGACCCCTGGCGGCGACATTCTTTCGATCACCAAAATCACCCCGTGGGGTAAACCTAACACACAGGGGGGGGGGGGGGGGGGGGGGGGGGGGGGTGGGGGGGGGGGGTTTCCGTTGTGTAACACCGTCACAGTTTGTGTAGCGCTCCGCTGACACCGTGAGCAGACCGCCACGGTCCGTTGGTTCGACCGCGTGCGTTTTTTGCCAGATCAGGCAAGCTGCCGTATTCTGTCCGTAAAAATGAGAGAGTTTGCATACTGTTTATGTAATAAACCACGGAACGCTGATGTTATTGATGGAGTGATCAAGGGAGAGATTTGTTTGCTTTAACTGACGTTGCACAGTTTTTGGTTTGGTTTTGTTGTTGTTGTTGTTGTTGTTTGCTTGTTTTTAAATTCGGATTTTTTTTTTTTTTTTTTTTTTTTCTGCTCAGTACGTTTGTGGACTGACCAGCGGACCCATAAGATTATTCCATCCCCTCTCCACACTACCCCCGCCCCTCCCCACGCCGTGCTCCGCCCCCCCCCCCCCCCCCCCCCCCCCTCCTTCCTCTTCGCGCCTTCTCGAATAAGTAAATGACACACTTAGATCATTGCACACGGTCCTCCACTCCCTAATCTCCATCACTCCCCTCTAAAAACGAAGAGAGCGAAAACAAAAGGCAGTCGGGAGGTAACAATAATAAGCAAAGCCTGCATAGTGAGAATTTATCCTGCACAAAGAACATGACATGAACATTGTGTGTGTGTGTGTGTGTGTGTGTGTGTGTGTGTGTGTGTGGTGTGTGTGTGTGTGTGTGTGTGAGTGCGCGCGTTTATGTATACGTGAGAGAGAGAGAGAGAGAGAGAGAGAGAGAGAGAGAGAGAGAGAGAGACAGAGACAGAGACAGATGTATGTATGTATGAATGTCTGTGTGTGTGTGTCTCTCTCTCTCCTTCTCTCTCTCTCTCTCTCTCTCTCTCTCTCTCTCGAGAGAGAGGTGATCGTGATGGTAGTGGTGGTGGTGGTCGTTGTCGTGGCCGTGGTGGCGGTGATCTGCATGGCAACCATCTGTGAACAGCACACGTCCAGCACGCCACGCCCATCCCCATCCTCCAGACAAACCCTCACCTTCCACCCCTATATAGGTCCCCTCCCCCCCTCCCCCTCTTTCCCATCTTTCTTTCCCCATCTTTCTCTCTCTTCTCTCTCTCCTCTTCCTCTCTCTCTCTCTTTCTCCTCTCTCTCTCTCTCTCTCCCTTTCTCTCCCTCCCTCTTTCTCTCTCTCTCTCTCTCTCCTCCCCTCTCTCTCTCTCTCTCTCTCTCCCCCCTATTTCTCTCCCTCTCCCTCCCCTCTTTCTTTCTCTCTCCCTCTCCCTCTTTCTCTCTTTCCTCCTCTCTCTCTCTCTCCTCCCTCACTCTTCCTCCCCTCCTTCTCTCCCTCTCCCTCGCTCTCCCTACCCTATTTCTCTCTCCTTTCTCTCTCTCGCTCCCTCGCTCTCCTTCTTTCCCCCCTCTGTCTCTCCCTCCCCTCTTTCTCTCTCTCTCTCTTTACCTCTTTAAATCTCCTCTTTCTCCTCCGATCTCTCTCTCCTCTCTCTCTCTCTCTCGGTATCTCTCTTTTCCCCCCCTCTCTCCCCCCTCTCACTCCCCTCTTTCTCTCCCTCTCTCTTCCTCCCCTCTTTCTCTCTCCCTCTCCCTCTCTCTTCCTCCCCTCTTCTCTCCCTCTCCTCCCCTCTCTCTTCCTCCCCTCTTTCTCTCCCCCCTCTCCCTCTCTCTTCCTCCCTCTTTCTCTTCTCTCTCTCTCTCTTATCTCTTTCTCTTTCTCCTCTCTCTCTCTCTCCTCTCACTCTCCCTCTCTCTCTCCCTCCCCTCTTTCTCTCTCTCTCTCTTTATCTCCTCTCTCTCTCTCTTCTAAAAATCTCCTCGTCTCTCTCCCTCTCTTTCTCTCCTCTCTCTCTCTCTCCTCCCTCTTTCGCTCCTCCCTCTCTCTGACTCTCTCTCTCCCTCTCTCTCTCTCCTCTCTCTCTCGACTCTCTCCTCTCTCTCTCTCTCTCTCTCTCGCATTTTCCAAAGCCCCCTTGCTCCCGCTTTTTCCTTTGCCACCCAACTTTCTCACTGTCTTCACCTCAGTATTCGCATCAGTAATAACTTCCTTCCTTCCTTCCTTCCTTCCTTCCTTCTTTCTTTCCTTCCTCCTTTAACAACAGCCACCACTTAACTCCATCCTACTCCCCAGCTCCCCCCATCACCCTTTCAACTCTCCTATTTCCGCACCCCTCCCCCCCCCCTACCCAAC
>JADBJO010019276.1:10000-12500 GCA_016801955.1 Conus betulinus | reverse complement strand
TGGAAAGACGGAGAGGACAGACAGACAGACGGATAGAAGACACACACACAGTCAGGCAAACAGACAGGCAGAGAATGAGAGAAACAGATAGACAGACAGAGAGCTAGACAGACAGACAGGCAAGCAGTGACAGACAAACAGACAGTCAGAGACTGACAGACATACATACAGACAGAAAAAAAAAACAGACACAGATTGACAGACATACAGACAAACAGACTAACAGACAAAAGACCCCCGAAGAGTCGGCTTCCCAACCCCCCTCACCCTCACCCCCTCATCATTCCCCCCTCTTCCCAATCCTTCCTCCTCGTCCCTCCCAACCCCTCTCCCCAACCGCCCCATCCCCTATCCCGCACCCCCCCCCCACCCCTCTCTTACTCATTCGTCGAATCTAAAGCATGTGGCTCTTTCAGCAAGACAATATCATCACAAGAACGCTTATCCTAGCAGCGCTTGTCTGTACGGTTAGCAGTTCGTGAGGTGAACACACATCTGAAGCTTAAGACTTCAGCCCTGTATGATCGATCTGAAAGGTCAAACGTCTGTGGTGGTATTCAGCGAGGGACCTGCCCTCTGCCCCCCCCCCCCCCCTTTCCCACGTTCCCCTCATCCCCCTCCCCCTCCTCCCCGCTTCCTCTCGGCTCCTCTTGCTGAACCCCTACTACCCCCCTCCCTCCCCCCCCCCCCCTTCCATCTCTTTCCCCTTTCGTCTCACACCCTTCCCTTCCCTCTATTGACCACCATCTCTTTCTGTTGTTCTTGTCCTCCCCTCCGTCCTCCCCCAGAAAAAACTCTTGCCATTCCCCTCCCCCCGCCCACAGACAGACAGACAGACAGACAGACACACACACACACACACACACACACCACACACACACCACCACACTCAGCAACAAATACATACAGAGAGAGAGAGAGAGAGAGAGAGAGAGAGAGGAGAGAGCAATTAGAAGAAGGCACTCATCTACTCAACATCCACAAATACATCCACATTAAAACACACACCACACACACACACACACACACACACACACACACACACACAACACACACACACACACACACACACACACAAATGGCACACACGTTAGATACAACACATATTCCTCCAACACAGACATGCACACCCATCCACCTATTCAATCACAAATCTAAATGTATACATACACCCCCCATCATGCATACACACACACACACACACACACACCACACACACACACACACACACACACACACACACACACCTCTCTCACTCACTCACGCACACACACACACACACACCCACACACACACACACACACACACACACACACCACACACACACACGCACGCACACCACACAGAGGCAATCAGTGGAAAATGCCATAATACTGGCTGTGACAGGGTATTGATGTCGGGGCTGATTTGTCTGGGCATCGTGGAAAGATGGCACTTCAAAGGACCACAGATCAATCAGCGCCAAACACAGTGGGTGTTGTGTGGGTTTGTTGGGGGTGTGTAGGGGTGTGTGGTGTGTGTGTGTGTGTGATGGGGTGTGTGTGTGTGGTGTGTGGTGTGTGTGTGGCGCGCGCGCGCGCGAGCGCGCGCGCGTGTGTTGTGGGTGTGTGTGTGTGTGTGGTGTGTGTGTGTGTGTTTGTGTGTTGGGTGTGTGAGTGAGTGAGTGAGGTGAGTGAGTGTGTGTGTTGTGTTGTGTGTGTGGTGGTGGGTGTGTGTGTGTGGGTGTGTGTGTGTATGGTGCGTGCGCGCGCGCCGCCCATGTGTGTTGTGATCGGATTTCATGCAGGTTTCATTACATTGCTCCGAGTTCTGGATAGTATGTACAATATGTCATCACATTTGTAATTTACGTCGACAACCCTATTAACGTAAAAATTCTTTAAAAGGGTTGTGGTGCTGCAGGGCCCGAAAACGAGTTTGCATGCAGGGGACGCAAAAAAAAAAAAAAAAAAAAAAAAGAAAAAAAAAAAAAAAATTGACTGGACTTGGGACGGACTTAGATAGCTTAACTGCGCAGGATACTCTGATTTTCTCTGTTGATTTTCAGAAGGCAGCTTGTTTTCATAAGAAGACGCTTTGGTTGTTCATCATCCGCTAAACAGTGAGAAGGAAATACTGTGGTTCTTTCGTTTCGTCCGTTGTCTGCTCTGTCTGTCTGTCTTCCGTCTGTTCGTCTGTCGTCTGTCATGAGTCTCCTGCCCTCCCTCCCTTCCTCCCTCTTCTCTCTCATTCTCAATATCTTCTTCGTGTGTTTGTTTATCCCCCCTTTTGCTTGTTCTGTAGGATGTTGTGGGGTGTGATTGAAATTGGATGTTCAAGTGGAACGACGTACGGCAGAGTAAGCTACGAAAAGATGGAAAAGACCAAGGGTGGGGGACAAAGCGTGACATTACAGTGTTTATTAGTCATGGACCAACTCAAGTTGCTTTTTTTTCAGTCTGAGGGGTATTTATTCGAGGTCTTCCCTCCCCATCCCACCCCATCATCATCTGTCTCTCTC
>JADBJO010019275.1:30000-33572 GCA_016801955.1 Conus betulinus | reverse complement strand
TTGGTAAGATTTGAACTACTTTAAAAAAAAAAAAAAAAAAAAAAAAAAAAAAAGGGGTGGAGGGGTAAAGAAACTGGGAACATAAACTTTATAAAATACGTTATGAATAATCAAACCCTTCGCTAGGTGCATGAAGGCACCACCATTGCAATCTCTCCCGAAAACAGGTCTGTTGATATTACCTGCTCCTTCGTCTTTTGTTATCTATTGATATTACCTGCTCCTTCGTCTTTTGTTGATTATCATGAACTCATCAAAAAACAAGGTTAATCGTGTTTGTGCTCTTTGGTGTCAAATAGAGACACACCGCAGTCCATAACTCTGTGGTGTTCTCACAAACCAAGGGTTCAAAAAAAAAAAAAAAAAAAAAATCCAACAGCACCCGCAAAACAGCCAGCGAAGGGTATATATGAATCAAAACGAAAGTGTGGAGGGGGAAAAAGTTGCTGAAAAACCAAAAACATTATGCAAACAGTATAAAGTGTAGGGGACAATTTTTGAGCCTACAATGCTTGCTGATCCATTCAAGGATGCAAGGGAGATTAAAAGATACTGAACAGTCTGAGTGGTCAGCGCTCTCTATATATCTGAGGATGAAGCTGACTCTAAAAGGTGCCAGTTCCCATGTGTCATTCTTAATAAGACTTCCTTGGAATACATTTTACCACGTAGTTCACTGTCCTCGTTGGTCTTGCTGGACTGCATTGTGGATTTTCTTGGCGTCCTGTCCTTTGTTCAGCTGTTCAATTACCATGTCTGTCTTTGCCTTCCCTTTTGCCTGTGACCACTATTTCATTTCTGTTGATCCCAGCCCCATCCCTTGGTCTGTATTTGACCTGTTCTTCCCCTGATCTTTGCCACGTCCACTGCCTTCCGGACTTTCCATTTTCTGCCAGTCTTTAGCTTTGGCCGGACGGATCTCGCGACTTTGTCTTTGGCGTCTTCAAGCATGGTTAGTAACCTTGCTTTGTGTTTCTCGAGGACTGATTTTAGAGGAAGTTTCAGCTTTGCTTGGCGGCAGTAGAGTGCAACGTCAGTGAAACCAGAAGGGACACCTAGCCATTGCCTTGTACAGTTGTTTATTTTGGCCTCCATTGATTCCACAGTTTTAGTGCTAATGTCGTATGTCAGTAGAAGCCACAGATGCCTTGGAATCAGCATGGACTACAAATGCCAGGCCTGAACTTGCCAGGGAACCCACACAGGTTTATTATCTGCAGGCTTTCTTCTGCCATTTGCTTGATTTGCTCCCCTGTTTGTGTCTTGCAAGGAGTCATCATATCACCTCCCGAAGTTGCTCACTGATTCTTCTGTTACTGCTGGATTGGCTTGGTTGGCTACAGTGAACTTGACTGTTTTTACTTTGTTTTTTTTTTTTCCTTTCCGAAAGGAGAGGCTCCGTGATTTCTTTGGCTTGAAATTCATCATGGATGATGCAGCTAATCTATCTAACTGCTGAAATATTTTGCCTGTCCATCATCTTCCTTGGTGAAGAGCACTGTTGTGTCATCCGCTCCGTGCAGCGGTTCTTAAAGGAGGCGAAGGCCTGTCTTGTTAAGTCTCGCAGGTGCTTCTGACCACAGCATAGTTCTCTTTGGGAAATGCTGCCATACTTTACTTCAGGCTATGTGAATACTGTCCTTCTACTGCTTCTGTAAGTGTCTCCTCTTCCTGTGGCCCTAAGCAAATGCCCCGTACAAGATTTCTCGTGGCATGTGGCAGCTGTCCATGTTGATCACGTGGCCCGTCCATCACAGGGACCGTCAGAATCATGGCCTCAATACTGACAGGGTCGGTGTTGTCCAGAATCTCCAAGGTGGTCATTATTCCCTGCCATCTGATGCCCAAGTTTGAGCGTAAGGCTGTACCAGAACAATTCGAGCTGTTTGGCGTCAGTGCTTCCAATACAGCATCAATGGAAAGTTCAAGAGGCGATGGAAAGTTCAAGAGGCGATGGATTCTGCAAAAGAAAGTCTCAAGATCAAAGAAATAACAGGACACACACACAGACCAACAGACAAGGACTGGGGGTGACCAAAACTGAATGGTGGTCAAAGGCCAAAGGAAAAGCCAAAAGAGACATGATGATTCAGGAGAAGAGAAAAGAAGAAGACCAAAAAAGACTCCAAAAAGCAGTCCAGCAGAGCCAGCAAGGGCAATGGACACCGTGGGAGAATGCACTCCAAAGAAGTCTCACTTGAAATGACATTTGGCACATGGCCCCTCTCAGGATCAGCTTCATTCTCAGATCTGCATATGACCTTCTGCCTCAAATGCAAACCTGGTGAAGTGGGGAAAAACAGATGATCCTTCATGCCCCCTCTGCCATGAAAAACAAACAGTGGAGCATGTCCTAAGCTCATGTAAAGTAGCCCTGGCTCAAGGAAGGTATACATAGAGGCACAACCAAGTGCTCAAAGAGATTGTACAAGTAGTCTGGGCTAGTACCAACACCACAAAAGGGAAAATCAGGACTCCAAAAGCACCCGCAACATTCTTCACGGCTGGAGGCAGCGAATCATGGCCAAGAACAACAGTGCCACTCGGAACATGCAGGCAGAGTCTGCTGGACGGGGCAGATGACTGGGAGTGCACAGCTGAATATTCTTTCATGGCATGATGGTTCGACTGCGTCAGAATAGCGTGCCAGTTATGGCTTCAACTAAAAGTAGTTGTAATAATAATAATGATAATAATTTCTATGGTGCCCATCCTAACAACGTAGGCTACAGGGCGCTTTACAATTTTTAACAATTAAACATCGAAAAACATATGCAGGACACGCACACACACACACACACACACACACACACACACACACACACACACACACACACCCACACACACACACCACACACACGCACACACACACAAGCACCACACATGCACACACATTCACTGACTCACACACGCACGCACGTGTACACACACACACACACCACACACACACACACACACACACACACACACACACAATCACACAACACACACACTTCTGCGTTCACGAGTCGTAATCATACGCAACCGCGCGCGCGCGCACGGGCGCACGCACGCACGCACGCACGCGCGCGCGCGCACCCACGCACATACACACACACACACACACACACACACACACACACATACACCACACGCACACACGCACACACACACATACACACACATGCAATCGCATACACACACACATACACACACACACACACACACACACACACACACACACACACACACACACACACACACACACACACACACACAGGGACACACACACACACACACACACACACACACACACACACACACACACACACACACACACACCACACACACACAGGAATATAATATCACATGTATAAACACTCTAAAGAAATAAAATAAAATAAAGATAGAAAAAAAAAGATGAACAGCTAATTTGTGCACGACAAAATGTCAGGGATTTGCTGCCATCGGTCTGCTGATTTCTCAATATGACTGTTGTTGTGGCAGCTCCTGGTTTGTGAGTCTTGACAGGATTTAACTACTATCATAAGACTCGCAAAGCAGCGCTGAGAAGAAGTCCCAGACCATGGAAC
>JADBJO010019275.1:22500-25000 GCA_016801955.1 Conus betulinus | reverse complement strand
TTGGCAGCCCTGCATGATGTTTCTGACCTCAAAGCTGTCGGATAGTTGGCCTGCTTTGGCAGCCCTGCCTGCATGATGTTTCTGACCTCAAAGCTGTCGGATAGTTGGCCTGCTTTGGCAGCCCCGCCTGCATGATGTTTCTGACCTCAAAGTAGTCAGATAGTTGGCCTGCTTTGGCAGCCCTGCATGATGTTTCTGACCTCAAAGCTGTCGGATAGTTGGCCTGCTTTGGCAGCCCTGCATGATGTTTCTGACCTCAAAGCTGTCGGATAGTTGGCCTGCTTTGGCAGCCCTGCATGCATGATGTTTCTGACCTCAAAGCAGTCAGATAGTTGGCCTGCTTTAGCAGCCCTGAGTGATGTTTCTGACCTCAAAGCTGTCGGATAGTTGGCCTGCTTTGGCAGCCCTGCCTGCGTGATGTTTCTGACCTCAAAGCTGTCGGATAGTTGGCCTGCTTTGGCAGCCCTGCCTGCATGATGTTTCTGACCTCAAAGCTGTCGGATAGTTGGCCTGCTTTGGCAGCCCTGCATGATGTTTCGACCTCAAAGCTGTCGGATAGTTGGCCTGCTTTGGCAGCCCTGCCTGCATGATGTTTCTGACCTCAAAGCTGTCGGATAGTTGGCCTGCTTTGGCAGCCCTGCCTGCATGATGTTCTGACCTCAAAGCTGTCGGATAGTTTGTCCTGCTTTGGCAGCCCTGCATGATGTTTCTGACCTCAAAGCTGTCGGATAGTTGGCCTGCTTTGGCAGCCCTGCATGATGTTTTGGTAAGTGCCCTTGATGAAGGAAGACCGCTTTCCAATGCTTTGCAGCTTTAACAATGCTTTGCAGCTTCACGGACGGTCGCCAGCCTACTCAGCCTTGCTTTAGCAGTGTGAAACCACCCTTAGCAGTGTCTGCTGGTTTCACACGAGACTGTCACCATTTTGCTGTCAGTGGAAAGGGCTTGGCGTGCTGTCGGTGTATTTTTTTTTCCTGCATCCCCCACTGCATTTTTCTTTTCCACTTCTTGTATGGGTGACAGGAGTGTGGCTGAGCGGTTTTGTGCTGCCTGCACGTGTTTTTTCGTTATGTTTGTGTGTCAGTACAGTTTAACTCTGGCGGAGAGGTGGTGTTCACCGGTTCAGGGTTGGAGGAAGGAGGCAAGAGAGTGAAGTGGCACTCTGATTTCAACGTTGAGTCGAGGGATCGCTGTCCCAGTGCCGTGGGATCACTTTTGTCTGCTTCGGTGCAGATCAGCGGCTGGTCCTTAACCTTTTTGGGTTGGAGGAAACCGCTGCGTTTTGGGGCAATCTCTATTCCCAACCACTGGCACATCTTCCCTTTGGTCGCCCCAGACCGGTTTCCCTTGGTGGGGAACGGCTGAACAGCCCCTGGGTTCTTCGCTGGGCCAGGAGCTGACCAGCATATCTACCTCTTCATCTCCCCCTTTCACCCGCCGTTTTGGGTGAGTTTCGTACTCAGTTATTTAGGCAAGTTTTTTTTTTTTTTTTTTCCCTTTTTTTTTTTTTTACAAGTTTAAATTCATGTTTAGAACATTCTCTTATAGTTTTTTGTGTGTTGTTACCTTTGCTGGTAACGTTTTCCTTGGATACAGGTTCTCCCGTTTTATTGGGTTTCCTGGGCACCTTTGGAAAAGGTGCAGACCTTGGTGACCAAGTCAAGTTTTTGCACTCCTACGTAGCCGGAATCCAGTCAGAAGGGGTCATAATTTGTCTTTGGGGAGAAATTAGTCTGTTTTTGGTTAGTTTAAGGCTCCAAGACTGGGTTCCTTATTCATATGGTCTATATTGTCTATTCTTTCCTTCTCTTAGTTAGTTGTCTTTAATTGACAAACACTCGGGACGAACGCATCACGTTAATTGGAGTGCCTGTGTGACTAAGATTAAGTCGGAAAGATAAGGGTCTCCTATCCCGACGCCCACGCTTTGGACTCGTCCCGTCGTGTTTATCTGTTTTTGTTAGCCCTCTGTCTTTGTGTCATATTTGTATTGTTTTAAGAATAATTTCATTATTTCATCCCATTGTGAAAAAGGGATGAGATGCTTGATAGTTGTTTTCCAGTAAAATTTTGAAAAAACAAATGGTTAGACTTGATCAAATAGAGTCCCCCGCTCACGGTACACACGCATGCGCGCATGCACACCCAGACACACCCTGATAATTTGCCCTGTACACGTATTGATCGTCGCTGCAGGGCGTTGACCCTGTTTGTCTCAGACGACCGGATCCACCTCTGGACACCCCCTGGAGGTCTGTCACGTCTACCCCTCCCATCTTCTGGAATTGACGACGTGGGACCGTGACTCCTTCGACGCTGCTGTTCTGGCTGATCCATGTGGCCCTGGATGTGGGACAATTTAGAAGTGACCGTGCGTCGCAGGAACTTGGAGAGACTTGGGTGATGTCTAAGTGTATTCGTGTTTGTGTGTGTGTTTGCCGTGGGCGTGGGACTGTAATAGGGAGTGAATTACGAGCAGGTTGGCATGGTTGATGAGGAA
>JADBJO010019275.1:7500-10000 GCA_016801955.1 Conus betulinus | reverse complement strand
AGAAAGGGAATGGGTAGTGTAGTGGAAATGGCAGACAAGAATTGGCGAAGGAGGGCATGGGAAAGACGCATCAATTAGGTTGATACAAAGAAAGCAAACTGTGTGGGTGAGGGGGGGGGGGGGGGGGGGGGGGGGTGGGGGAAAAGGGCACTGAGTGTTGCCTATGGCATACTATGAGGGTTTATGTTTTGATGATGCTTCTGTATCACTTCTCTCTTCTGCTTCTGCCTCTGTCTGTCTGTCTTCTGTCTGTCTTTCTGTCTATCTGTCTGTCTGTCTGCCTGCCTGCCTGTCTGCCTGTCTGTGTCTGTGTCTGTCTTTCTGTCTGTCTGTATTTCTCTCTCCCTCTCTCTCTCTGTGTGTGTGTGTGTGTGTGTGTGTGTGTGTGTGTGTGTGTGTGTGTGTGTGTGTGTGTGTGTGTGTGTGTGTGTGTGTTGGGGATGGGGATGGCGTGGAAGGGTGGGAGTGGCAGCAGGGGTTGGGAGTAAAGAAATCAGATTGGTCTGGCTTTACAAGTTTTGAGACAATGTCTATCTCGGTGTCTGGATTTCTGTAAGCAGGATGTATGTATATACACATGTGCATGCGCACACACATATGCACGCGCGCGCGCGCGCACATACACACACACACACACACACACACACACACACACACACACACACACACACACACACACACACACACACACACACACACGTTTGTTATTCTGAGGTGATAAGAGTGAGGCGAGTTTCCATGTTTCTACAGCATGCCACTTGTCTATATGCAGACTAAGTGAATGTGTAGCACTTGGGTATCGTCCGTTATTTTCTTCTCTCAGCCTCACTACAGATTTCCTCTCTCCTCCCCTCCCCTCCTTACATCATCAGCGCTATCTACTGTCCTCCCCATCCTCCACCTTGTCTTTCATCTCATGGTTCAGTGCCAGAATGTAAAGTGGAGTGATTAAGAGAGTAGACAAAGAAGGAAGAATGTTTAGATGGGGGACAGGGGTGTGGTGTGGGGGAAGGGACGAGTTCATCACAATGCAGTTCAGTCGTTTTGTATTTAACCAGCCTCACGTTTTGCTGGTAGATTCTTGCAAAAGAATTCCAAAGGCACTGATTTTTTTTTTTTTTTTTTTTTTTTTTTTTTTTTTTTTTTTACTTTCGTTTGTTTGCTGACAATGGTGTGTCAGAAGTTGATGATGGCGTTTTCAGCTTTCAACTCGGCAAAGGAGTGTGAAACGAGGCTGGTGTGTTGGCGTAACCAATAAGAAATTGTGACGGCAGTTGTCATGGAGGAGTGGTTAGAGGGAGGTGTATTCTGGAGAAGGGGCATTAAGTGTTACGAAATGGGGTAAGATCTCAGATGCTCAGAATATGTTACAGTTTTTATGTTTGATTACATTTATAGACGTATTGATGCATCACTAAGAAAGCTCATCAAATTCCATTAACACAGTGTGTGTGTGCGTGTGCGTGTGTGTGCGTGTGTCTGTGCGTGCGTGCGTGCGTGCGTGCGTGCGTGTGTGTACGTGTGTGTGTGTGTGTGTGTGTGTGTGTGTGTGTGTGTGTGTGTGTGTGTGTGTGTGTGTGTGTGTGTGTGTGTGTGTGTGTGTTTTCGGGCCTGGCCGTCACTAGGATATATTTGGAATTGCAGCCTCGTGAGCGAGGGATGAGTTCTAGGGTGAAGAGTGGGAAGAGCAGTGGGGGCAGCAGTGGGGTGGGAGTGGGGAGTGGGATGGGGCAAGAGAAGGGGGTGGTAAAGATAACATCACAGTGCTTGTGCTCAGGTCATCTCTATACTTACCGACATTGTTAGTCTTCCCTGAGCTGAGAATGAAGTGGAGGGTAGGGGAATATACACGTGGAAGAAGCATGTTTGGACAAACCGATCTCCTTACGATGCCATTCAGTACGACTGTCTGTATTCAGTCTGAAGTTTTGCCGGCAGATTCTTTCAGGATTGTATGGGCTGCGATTGCTTTTTGTTTGCTGACAATCATGTGTCCGAACGTGCCTTGCATGATGAATGTCTTGAACTTTCAACAACAAAAGGGAATGAGAGTAAGGTAGTTCAAGCAGTAGACGAGATTTGGTGAGGAAGGGGGAGAGGGAGGGGGATTTGGGAAGAGGGGAGAAGGGGGATAGGGTGGGGGGGTGTACTGCATGGCATGACGGCTCAGATTGGGATGATGTTTTTTGTAGAATTTATTCTCAGACTTGCAGGTTTTCAAAGAATGAGTTCTGATTGGCTGAGAGGCTGATTGCGTTGTGCCTTTTGTTTTGTCAACTGGAAAAAAAAAAAAAAAAAAATGTGTCTGTCAAAGCGTCCCAATGTTACGCCTGACTTCTGTCTCTGTCTCTCTCTGTCTCTCTCTGTCTCTCTCTTTCTGTCTCTCTGCCTCTGTCTCTGTCTCTGTCTGTCTGTCTGTCTGTCTGTCTGTCTCTCTCTCTCTCTCTCTCTCTCTCTCTCTCTCTCTCTCTCTCTCTCTCTCTCTCTCTCTCCATTGTAT
>JADBJO010019275.1:0-2500 GCA_016801955.1 Conus betulinus | reverse complement strand
AGCGCAGACCTGTGCCAAAATTTGACACCAATGTTAGCATAAAACGAAACAGACCCAGATGTTTTTATGACGTCAACTTTTTACCCACTTATGACGTCATACCCGTAGAAACGTTGTTATACTGATCTTGTGAAGATGAAGAAGATGCTTAAGATGATAACGAAAAAAAACATTGAGATTACTGTTTGTTTTCCCGGGGACTTTGCACACAGATCGGCTTTCACAGACTGTTGTGGGTTCGTTTCTGGAGCAAGTACCACTTGTGAGGAAGATTGCTGGAAGTGGTCTAGTGAGTGGTATGTGTGTGTTTGTGTGTGTGTGTGTGTGTGTGTGTGTGTGTGTGTGTGTGTGTGTGTGTGTGTGTGTGTGTGTGTGTGTGTGTGTGTGTGTGTGGAGAGAGAGAGAGAGAGAGAGAGAGAGAGAGAGAGAGAGAGAGAGAGAGAGAGAGAAACGTCATTAATGAGAACAACCTCTGTTTGGCGGAGCTAGTAAATGCACGTATTTATACATTTGTGTGGGCCTTTACATTAGAAACTACAATTTCATTTTCACTTCGCCTTGCCCCACAATTAAATGTTCAGTTTCAAATCCAGTTCAACACCGATTCCATATACTCACCCCCTGAGCCATCATCTTTCTCCCCTTCCATCCCCTCCCACTCTCCTCGTCACTCCGCCTCTCACACCATTCTGTCGCCAGTACATCTCGATCTCCCCTTCCACCTTAGACTCTCTCTGGAAGGAGTTGCGACAGAAACTGATGAGTTTGTCTATCACTGTCAGTGTGGCATCCATCAATGCGTCTCCAGCACTTGACATGTTCATTCTGAACTCCTGTGAGGCGGAAGACGATTGAGGAACAGCAGGAGATGAGCCAAAGGGCTTGGTGGGTAGCTGGAATTGCAAGGGGAGGAAAAGGAGATCTGGGCAGTAGCGGATGAACAAATACAATGAAGGAACAGCAGAGAAAAACAAGACGATGCATGAGTAGCAGATGGACAAATGTGATCACGGACTAGCAGAGTAACGCAAAAAGGGATAGCGAGTAGTAGATAAAGGTGGGAACCAGGAGAGGAATAAGAGTGGATGAGGAGGAGTAGGGGCATACAGGATGGAAGGGAATAGCAAAGCAACGCAAGTGGGTAGAAAACATCAAAGGAACACTAGTAGGGTAGGGAGTAGCGACGGAATGCAAGCGGGTGGGGGGTAGCAGAGGAATGAAAGGGGACAGGGTGCAGCAGAGGGGTTAAAAAAAAGGAAAAGGATTTGCAGAGCAATGAAATGGAATAGAGTGTAGCAGACCAAATCAAGCGGATATAGAGCAGCCGAGGAGTACAAATGGATTGCGAGGAGCAAAGGAGTACAAGAGAATATGGGTGTTGCAGAGGAATACAGGAGGATGGAATGTAGCAGAAGAACAAATAGGAAATGGAAGTAGCAGAAGAACAAATAGGAAATGGAAGTAGCAGAAGAACAAATAGGAAATGGCAGTAGCAGAAGAATAAAAGGGTAAGGGAAATTAGCAGAGGAATAAAAAGGGGAGGGAAGTAGCAGAGGCATAAAAAGGGAAGGGAAGTAGCAGAGGAAAGAAAACAAAAAGGGGAAGGGAAGTAATAGAGAGAAATAAAAGGGGATGGGAAGTAATAGAGAGAGAAATAAAAGGGGAAGAGAAGTAATAGACAGAAATGAAAGGGGAAGGGACGTAACTGACAGAAATAAAAGGGGAAGGGAAGTAGTAGCAGGGAAAAATAAAAAGGGAACGAAAGTAGCAGAGAGAAATAAAAGTGGAAGGGAAGAAATAGAGAAAAATAAAAGGGGAGGGAAAGTAGCAGAGAAATAAAAGGGGAAGGGAAGTAGCAGAGAAATAAAAGGGGAGGAAAGCAGCAGAGAAAAAAAAAAAAAAAGGGGGGGGGGGGGAGTAGTAGCAGAGAGAAATAAAAAGGGGAGGGAAGTAGCAGAGAGAAAATAAAAGGGAAGGGAAGTAGCAGAGAGAAATGAAAGGGGAGGGAAGTAGCAGAGAGAAATTAAAGGGGAGGGAAGTAGCAGAGAGAAATAAAAGGGGAAGGGAAGTAGCAGAGAAATAAAAGGGGAGGAAAAAGCAGCAGAGAAATAAAAAAAAAAATAGGGGGGGGGGGAGTAGCAGAGAGAAATAAAAGGGGAGGGAAGTAGCAGAGAGAAATAAAAGGGAAGGGAAGTAGCAGAGAGAAATGAAAGGGGAGGGAAGTAGCAGAGAGAAATTAAAGGGGAGGGAAGTAGCAGAGAGAAATAAAAGGGGAAGGGAAGTAGCAGAGAGAAATTAAAGGGGAAGGGAAGTAGCAGAGAGAAATTAAAGGGGAAGGGAAGTAGCAGAGAGAAATAAAAGGGGGAAGGGAAGTAGCAGAGAGAAATAAAAGGGGAAGGGAAGTGGCAGAGAGAGAAAAAAGGGGAAGGAAAGTAGCAGAGAGAAATTAAAGGGGAGGGAAGTAGTCAAGGAACAAAAGTGGAAGTGAAGCATCTAAAGC
>JADBJO010019274.1:0-33572 GCA_016801955.1 Conus betulinus | reverse complement strand
TGAGAGGAAATAATACCAACCTGGAAATCACTTGTTTATGACGTTTTCGGTCTGCCCTTTACCTGCTCATTTGTTTGATCGTGATCTAGACCTCCGAAGACTCGTTTCATTCTACCACCCAACTTCAACAAACACTTGTTCTATGTTATGCGTGGGCAACCAGCTTTAAACGGACTTCATGTCTGCGTGACGTGTCACGTGGCCGTGTTACTTTCGAATGATCTTACAAGGAACCGATGTTGACATGCTAGCTAGCGTCGCCGACATGGGCCCCTATAGTCGGCTGGGCTTTAAACCAGCATGAAATTAGAATAATTGACTCGACGGTTGTCGACAACATTCGTTCTCCACAAAATGTCAACCGATCTTAATGTTTGACGTAAAGTGTCTTAGATGACAGTCGGCACTGAAAAGTGGGAAAACAAAACAAAACAAAAAAAAATAACAAGAATTTCAGTTTCCATGCATCAGTTACCACAACAAAAAAACGTTACATATGTTGTGTTGTTGCTGCTGTTGACTGCTGGGAGTTGTGCTTATAAAGTCATGCTGTATGTTTCGTTCTGTTGTCATGAATTTCGTCTTGAGCAATCTCGGCCGAGAAATAGGCAACCTGGGGACACGCTGGAAGACTGGTTTAAGACAGAGGGGTTGGTTGGTTGGAAAGTGTGTGTTTACAAGCTTACAGTGCTTGGTCAGCTGTAGGCCTTATAGCACGACGCTTATTAGCAGGTATGCTGAGAAGAGAGAGAGAGAGAGAGAGAGAGAGAGAGAGAGAGAGAGAGAGAGGCCAGTCAACTTTTCCCCTTCCTTATTGGCTTTCCCTTCACTGATGCAAAACAAGACATAGTGTCTTTAAAGCTCGACGTCAAATTGATGACCACCACCCCTCCATACTGCAAGTCTACACTTTTTCCCCCCATAGTAAACCATATAAACGAAGCAGGAGGATTAAAACGACGCATTCTGATACTGTAAATAATATGTTAAGTCAAAACATTGGACTCGATCGTCATTTTCATAACACAACAAACATATAAAAATTTTACTGTGATTACCATGGTAACTTTCTATTTCTTGAGAACTTAAAGACTGAAAGAAATCAGAGTCACTATATTTTTTTTCTGACTGATAACTACAATTCAAAACAGAAGTCAACCCCCCATTTTACACCGATTCAGGTCCTGGTAAGAATTCACTATTGTCAAAAAAGATCAGCACAGCAACTCGGTCTGTAAAAAAGACACCGGGAGAGATACCCCCCAACACCTGTCTAATAAGAAGACAGCACGCGCCCAACCCACTTCGATGCACACAAGATAAAACTCTTTAAATCGAACTTCTCATTCTCCTAAGCTGATCGCACTTCTCACTCTCCTAAGCTGATCACACTTCTCACTCTCTCTAAACTGATCGGACGACTCGCTCTTCTCCTAAGCTGATCGGACGACTCGCTCTTCTCCTAAGCTGATCGGACGTCTCACTCTCCTAAGCTGATCGGACTTCTCGCTCTCCTTAGCTGATCGCACTTTTCTCACTCTGATCGGACTTCTCGCTCTCCTACGCTGGCTCTTGTCCTAAGCAGGCCGTGTCAGTAGTCATGTTCGTCCTTCGCCGGGTGGAGGTACTGATTCTGCTTTACTATCGCTGGCGTTTCAGTTTCTGCTCTCCCAGATCTCTCTGCTCACAGTCCTCTCAACCTGGGGGTGACCAAGCTGGGCCGGATCCACAGCGGGGGAAGTCTTCAACAAGTTCCTGTACGTTTCCCTGGACTCCGTGGAATCGCTTGCCGTCTTTCACCATGCTGGAAGTGGTCTTTGTTGGTAGATGCTCGTCTGGCATGTGGCATGCGTAGCCTGCCCATCCCAGTTGTGATCGTTTGGTATATCGCAAGAATGCTTTCCATCTTGGGTCTCTGGAGTGCTTTCACGTCTGGAGCTACGTCCTGTCGTATGGTATTCTGCAGTTTTCTGAGATTTCTCTTGAGGAATGAGTTCAGCCGCCTTCCATGTCGATAAAGTCAACACCGCCCAAGTGTCACAAGTATTGAAATAAGGAAGGCACTGCACTGCGCTTAACATACAGCCCGTTTTCTTTTCTTTTCCTGTCCAACAGCCCGTCTGGAGGTCTGCCGACGAATATACGGCGTATTAAGTACCGTTTCGAAACATTACACGACACGCATGACGGGCGAAAGATACTTCAAAGAGACAGACTTCTGTGTGTGTGTGTGTGTGTGTGTGTGTGTGTGTGTGTGTGTGTGCGTGTGTGCGTGCGCGCGCGCGCGCGCGCGCTCCTTCTCTGCAGTAAAAACCCTTTGGGGGACACTGTCTTGTGTGCGCCTCTGACACTGACGTAGCCTATATTTAAGCTTGAACTTCATCGCTATCTTCCCACCCCCCCACCCTACCCTCCTCACCCCGAAGATATGTTGTCATCCGTGTACGTTTTCTGGCTGGCTGGCTGTCACCAATATGATGTCAAAAGGAGAGATGTAATGTGACCCAGGGACGAATTCATCGCATCAATTTTTGGTGCGGATCCGTGGAGATGATCCGGATCAAACGGCAAATCTAAGATCCGTTCAGCGAGGTTACAGATTTTCTCCCCACCCCTGAACGTTAACACTTCGGAGTTGCCGTTTACGAATTGGTGTATATCTCTAAA
Source organism: Conus betulinus (assembly GCA_016801955.1). Classification (NCBI taxonomy): domain Eukaryota; kingdom Metazoa; phylum Mollusca; class Gastropoda; order Neogastropoda; family Conidae; genus Conus; species Conus betulinus. The sequence goes on along the minus strand of JADBJO010019274.1, from coordinate 30,905 downwards.
GTGATACAGAAACATCACTATCATGCTTTGGCTCACTTGCAGAACTGATTCCACAGCATGATGATCTACTCTATCCGTATGACACAAACTGACACCGTACTACACAAACTGACAAAGTGTTTACTAGTGGCTTTTTATTTTTCTTGTAGGTCTGGTGTCCACGTTTTCAGTAGTGACGAGGAATGACAAACATCTGTTGTTTTTTCCCCCCCTTTCTCTTCTGTTAGACGTATTAATTACGTTTGTCTGGGATTTTCTTGTGTCTGCGTATTTAAACCTTTGTTAGTTGAGTGTGCCTGGAGGTTGCAACTATTGTCATATGGCCGGGGTTGACGGACAATGATGACGATGAAGACACTATTAGGCTTAGACGTAGCCTTCAACTGACAATAATAGGTTAATGATTAAATCACGCGGATACGAGGTCTACTACCCCTTCCCCCTTCTTTTTTTCTTAAAAATATCAATTTGAAAGAAAAGTAGAAAAATGTTTCATTCAGGTTTGTTGGCACAGCCAAAGAAAAAAGATCACTGGTACTTTTATAGCCCAGAAACTGGCAATGCGTCCAATGCAACGGAGAAAGGAAAAGATGTTGAATGTGCATTTACTGAATGCTTGAATTAATAACAAAGCCAAGGGGTTGCTACTACCTGTGGCTTTATAATGACCTTGCTACTGTACAGTGACAAAGACTGCGGCTTCATAACAATTAATTATGACTGCAATGTTATGATGACCGCGACTGCGCATTCATAAAGGCTATAAATGTAGCCTTATAGTCACTACGAGCGCGGGTTTATTGTAGCTGTGATTGTGGCTTTATTATGGTTGTTTTGTAGCGAGCATGATAGGGGCTTTGTGACTATGGTTGCGCCTTTAAAAAACGACTGTGATTTCATCTTTATAGTAACTATGGCTGTGGCTGTATAATGATTGTACCATAATTTCCTGGTTATGAGTCGATATTTTGCCCCCACTCTCGCCCACGCGGCTACTAGATTCTCTGGTGGCGGCTAATTTCAGGATTTTCTTTTCCACTTGAAAAACCGATTAGGTCTGGCTACTTTTCTAGGTCAGTCTGCAGCTCCACGCTTGAATCGATGAGGCTTCGATCTCTAGGAAATGGTGGTGATTTTTAAAATCATTTTTTATTTCTGACCAAACGTCACACTTCGACTCTAAATGTATTTACAAAATAATACGCTATTGCTGTTAAATTTGTATCATGCTGTCAGTGCCAAACGGAACATCGGCGGCCACTATTTGCGAAGATCAGTTTGAAGGAGGGTGGTGGGGTGGGGGTGGTGGTGGAAGAAAGAAAATGTCCAATCAAATTTGTTTTGTCTTACTCCGTGCAACTTCACATTCCAAATGTTACCGATTCATCACTGGTTCCAGTGTCAGACGGCAAAAGCGTGGGACGCATACACAACTTGCGCTCTCACTCCTCGGTTTTCAACACCGCCTTCGCCTGTACCGTTTTGCGCGGCTCTTAATCACGTCATTTCACAGCTTTTTTTTTTTTTCCTTTCGGCTAATCAACCAGATAAAGCCAGTGTTTTAATTGTTTATAAATGTGTTGTATACAGTTTACATACCTGTGCGCTTCATAGCCCCGGAAAGTAATTAGTAATTGCGGTATTATGACGACTGCGACATTGGTAACAACTATGCTTGTGGCGTCATGACGAGTTTGATTACAGATCTGACTGAAATATGCAACGGTAAAATTGGTAGGCTGGCTGCTTGTTTGTTGTTGGTGTTGCACCAAGAGTGTGGATACATGAAACTGTTTTGAGAAACAGCCGACGATACCGAATGATGTGCCGGAGGTCGTGCAAGCAACAGTCGTGCTACTTCACCGACTTACTGAGGGCCCAGAGTATCCAAAAACATTTGTAAAATTACCCTTGAACGACTTGAAGGACACGATGAAAAGGTGGAAGCGCGCACTTCGCGCACGTTTCAGAGGCACGACCACCAGGAAGTTGTCCCTAGCAAAATTGGTACAGGGAGTAAAAAAAAATGGTTGGTGCTGCACTATGGAAATGCGTTCTCCTCGGGGGGGGGGGGGGGGGGGGGGGATTTCACATCGACAGTTCCGTTGTGACGCTCATTCTAAACAAAGATCGGTGCTTTTGCCATGAAAATTATACCATCCATCCTCCCCCTCCCCACCCGCCAAAGTCTAATTTGTACCTCTGTGAAAAACATTTTCAAAAAGATACATCCCTTCTGTAAACGGGGGTGCGCACAGATATCTAGAGCGATGCCGTCATGTGCCCGTCTCCACTTCCTGTTACTGGTAAACTGGTGCACCAGTCTATACATTCATTCCGTGGGAGTCCTCTAAACCCTGCCAAAACTCACTCAGCGGGGAGTGGGTTCTAGACGAGGGGAGGGAGTAGTTTTGACTCGGGTCAAGAATCACCTTACAACCACCACCACTCGCCCACCCCCAGCTCCCCCTCCAAACTCGGATGCAATTATGCTTTAACCCCTTGATTGATATGTGTCGTCGTTTGTGGCATTTTTTTTTTTTAAAAAAAATTTTGACGAAAGGGAGCGATTTGGAACAAGGGGGCTGGTCGGTCTAGAATTGGAGTGATGTCGGACAAGGAATGATTACGGTACATCACACCGGTAGAACACTCCACACATTTGCCTTGAAAGAAAGATGAGCCAGGCAGAAGCGCGTAACGACACACCCTTTAATCACACTGAGAGATACCTGCAACTGTATCGCTTTCAGACGCGCATGGAATGTTTGTCATGACTTTGACGGGGACAGTCTCAGTCATGAGATCACCGGGATGCGCGTGAACGTATTTGGTGATTCATTCAACGGAAGTAAGCGCTAAGCGTGCTTTGGGATAGTATGCGCTTGCGAGTTTGCTTTGAGAGAGACTGGCTGACAATGTTTCGAAATGTTACAAGGCTGGTCTGACAATGTGAATTACTGAATTGAACAATGTTTATGTTCCTTGATTTATGAACAACTGAACTGTACACTATTTACATTCCTTTTTGTTCTTTTTTAGTTTTTGTCAAAGCAACCAAAATTGTGAGAAATATCCATATCCTAATGACGATGATATCTGCTATTGGAAAGTCCGGCAAGGCACAGTCTGCTATTGGAAAGTCCGGCAAGGCACAGTCTGCTATTGGATAGTCCGGCAAGGCACAGTCTGCTATTGGATAGTCCGGCAAGGCACAGTCTGCTATTGGATAGTCCGGCAAGGCACAGTCATGTGTCCATCAGTATCACTAATCATGGGCTCTTGATGCGAACTGCTAGAAATTCGTATTTCGCCTGATTTAGAGCACGTCGTGCAATGGCTGCACGCGAGAGATTGTTACCTCCGAGACCCATTTCTGTGGTTAGAGTTTGTCATAATAATGGCTGTGCTGCACTCCTACTTCAAGAGAAAAAAAAAAAACGTTTCAAGACCTCCAAGCAACATGGCTTTATTCTTTCTTTTTGCCGTATGTTTTTTTTTCTTTTTTTTTTTAAACATTTTTTTTTCTTGACGATAATCTGGGTAGGAAATAAACGGAATGGATGAGCGTTTTGTTACCTACCTTTTGGATCTCAATGGCTAAGCAACCTGTTTGTTTTACAGGGCGCGCGCGTATGTGTATGAAGGTGTATGTGCGCGCGTGCACGAAATGCGTTTAGTGTGGTGTGGTGTGTGAGGGATACTTTTTTTGTGTGTGTGCGTTATGGCACCTAAAATATTGTCTTTTGCGGACGGCCGGTTTTGAGCAATAACACTTGAATCTCTCTCTCTTTATGACTACCCCGTCCCCTCCCCCTCCATACCTCCACTCCAAACCCGTCTGCCTTCCGTCTTCCCACCTCTGCAGTGTTAAGGTATTGGGGAAGGGGGGGGGGGGGGGGGGGAGAGAGTGTCGGCAACTGGTCATCATCTTAACCGATTTCAGTTTTGAGGAGCAAATTGATCTGTGGTGTTCACGTCCTGCGACTGTGTTTCTGTTTGTTGCAAGTTTTGTTTTTTAACCAAACGGCAAGAGGTTAAGTTTTGATGAACCAAACGGAAAGAGGTTAACATTTGCATATACAGGTGAAACGTGAAATATTTTCGTGCAATGTCAGCGACTAATTCTCTGAATTTAAAGGTCGTTCCTTAACTGATAGCTTTCCTGAATGCTTGCTTCGTTTTGGTCGCTTGCACTTCAGTAACAAAGTCAGAGGCTGTGGGGACAGCGTGAGGAAGGAAGGGGGAGAAAGGGGGGGGGGGGGGGGTGTCCACAAAACCAGTCTGCTGATGGCGTCTTGAAAGGTCAACGTTTTAATGTATTTAAATTGAATTCGTAAGCACATGATGATCGGATCGACGCTACATGCTTCCACGGAGCTGTCGATACACACTGTATTGAGATCTCCAGACATGGATCTCTCTCCCCTCCTCATCATGCGCTCCGAACTAACAGGTAGGGACACACTGGGGGCTCTTTCAAAATGAACTGTAACACCCCACCCCTCCCCCCTCACATCCCCCTTTTCTGGAATTGTCCCCCATGTCTGTGACTGTCCCTATCCGTTACCTTGATTTTACAATTTGTTTTCGGTTTTGAAAACAAAACAAAAACCTGTCGGGCTTTTCTCTGCTTACCTCAAACAACAAAATGCCAGCTTTCCCTTCATAATCTTAACTGAACAGTGACATATGTATTTGCTGTAAAATGGATATTAGCTGTCCAGTCTGCAGTGTTTACATAAATGGCCATTTTGGCGATAAAATATATACTGCTAAAAATCTAATATAAATAAAAGAAGGGATCTCGTGAACAATACACCTTAGGTACACTCAACATACTTATTGCTTATTGTGCCAGCAAGGCACAGTCTGCTACTTAACAGTTCGGCAAGGCACAGTCTATTTGATAGTCCGGCAAGGCACAGTCTATTTGATAGTCCGGCAAGGCTCAGTCTGATATTTGATAGTCTGGCAAGGCACAGTCTGCTATTTGATAGTCCGGCAAGGCACAGTCTGCTATTTGACAGTCCAGTAATGCACAGTCTGCTATTTGACAGTCCGGCAAGGCACAGTCTATTTGATAGTCCAGCAAGGCACAGTCTATTTGACAGTCCGGCAAGGCACAGTCTGCTACTTGATAGTCCAGCAAGGCACAGTCTGCTACTTGACAGTCCGGCAAGGCACAGTCTGTTATTGGATAGTCCGGCAAGGCACAGTCTGCTATTGGATAGTCCGGCAAGGCACAGTCTGCTATTGGATAGTCCGGCAAGGCACAGTCTGCTATATTGGATAGTCCGGCAAGGCACAGTCTCCTATTGGATAGTCCGGCAAGGCACAGTCATGTGTCCATCAGTAGCGCTAATCATGGGCTCTTGATGCGAACTGCTAGAAATTCGTATTTCGCCTGATTTAGAGCACGTCGTGCAATGGCTGCACGCGAGAGATTGTTCCCTCCGAGACCCATTTCTGTGGTTAGAGTTTGTCATAATAATGGCTGTGCTGCACTCCTACTTCAAGAGAAAAAAAAAAAGTTTCAAGACCTCCAAGCAACATGGCTTTATACTTTCTTTTTGCCGTATGTTTTTTTTTTTTTTAACTTTTTTTTTTCTGACGATAATCTGGGTAGGAAATTAAACGGAATGGATGAGCGTTTGTTACCTACCTTTTGGATCTCAATGGCTAAACAACCATTTGTTTTACAGGGCGCGCGCGTATGTGTATGAAGGTGTATGTGCGCGCGTGCAACGAAATGCGTTTAGTGTGGTGTGGTGTGTAAAGGGATATGACTTTTCTTGTGTGTGTGTGCGTTATGGCACCTAAAATGTTGTCTTTTTGCGGACGGCCGGTTTTGAGCTCTAACACTTGAATCTCTCTCTTTATGACTACCCCGTCCCCCTCCCCCTCCCTACCTCCACTCCAAACCCGTCTGCCTTCCGTCTTCCCACCTCTGCAGTGTTAAGGTATTGGGGAAGGGGGGGGGGGGGGGGGGGTGAGTGTCGGCAACTGGTCATCATCTTAACTGATTTCAGTTTTGAGGAGCAAATTGATCTGTGGTGTTCACGTCCCTGCGACTGTGTTCTGTTTGTTGCAAGTTTTGTTTTAAATTAACACGGGTGCTTCGCAGGTGCGTGTATAGTGCGAGGGACTGGTTTGTGTCGGGAGATCCGAAAACTCCATTGATAGCCCCTGTGACTGTCGAGAGTATCGACATCATCCGTTTTGAGGTCTTTCATGTATCGGTTGTACAGCTGAATATTTTGTATTGATGTTGGTTCTGTTTCTTTGTTGTTCTCTTTTTCTTTTTCTTTTTTTTTTTAGTGGACAGTTGGAGGAGCATGGAGGATCATGACGTCTTGGTTTGATAGTATCAAGTATCAAACGAGTATGTGTTCAGGTTTTTTTTTTTTTTTTTTTTGTACTCGAAGATTCCTTCCACGAAAAAAAGATGCAGGAACCCGTTAATGTTTTTACTGTGGCGTGGAAACAGGGAAGGGATGGCTCCAAGGGGGAGGGGGTGGGGATGACTGGGTCGCAACTGCCACCAGACATCGATTTCTTTGTTACGGGCTAAGTGGTGGAAATACGTCTTTCAACCCCTGCGCACCCCCCCTCGCCGCCCTTTACCCGTTTTTCTAAATTTACCAGGCTTAAAAAGAAAAGAGAAAAACATTTTTTAAGATGAGACGACGACGTCTTGAAGAGCAGCAGAAGGGGTGGGGGTGGGGGAGTAATCTTGCCTACTTCCACCACACTTACCGTCTTCCCCCACTCACCCCCACCTCCACCCCAATCCCACTGGCAGCTTTTCTGAGACTGCAAACTTTACTTTTCACAAGGAAACAATTACGACGAGAGGAAATGGATATAACGCAAGGAAAAAAAACAACAAACAAAAAAACAACAATGCACTACGTTAAGCTCCAACGCAAAGCAATACTACTACGGTTCGATGTGACAAGAACGCGGCGACCTAGAGCAAAACAGTGCGATACACCAATATGCAGGAACGAGAAAACCTGAAGTTTCTGGGACCATGTTCAAAACCCCATTTGACAAAATTTGTGAAAAGATTATTTCCGGTAAAATGTATCCCAAATTGTGTGTTCACTTGTTCTTTGTTGAGCATGTTGGGTACTTATCGAACTCACTGTGTCCTTTCACGGAAAGCAGGCAGAACGACGAGAACTCTTGACTGAAGGCATGCGAGCTCGAAAACAGCGAGGATGAGAACGCTCCAACATGACAAGGAAACATACACTGCCGTAAGATTTCAATGAACCAGTCTTACTGTTTTGATAGCTTTATATATATATATATATATATATATATATATATAAAGGAAAGAAAAAAGCGGTGGGGGTGGGAGCGATGGTCGTGGCACGTAAAAAAAAAAAAATCTTTTTCAGCACCGGAATGACAATGCTTTAAACGGGCTACTTCCATTTCTATCAATCATGCGTACCTAACAAGCTATGGGTCTATGACAAAACAAGATTAAAATTCTGTAACTTTTCTTTGGAAGAGGGATGCTTATATAGGGTAAGGTAATGCTGCTTAGAGCCCAGCCGACTGTAAAGGACCATTATATATATATATATAGATATATATACGCGCGCGCGTGTGTGTGTGTGTGTGTGTGTGAAATGAGCACAGGTAATCCGGCATTTGTTGGACACATGGACATTCAGAGTGTTTTCCAGCTAAATTCACTCTGTACTTTGACGGAAAAAAAAACATGGCGGAGAGAACTCATGGTTACAGCCGAGCAGGTGTCGAAATTATAGGGGGCCCCTAAACTTGAAGTTTGCAAGTCACGATTCTGGAGCGTTACAGATACCGACATTAGTCACAAGTACGCTGCAGTGTAAAACAGACCAAAACTTACTTGAAGGTCGAGAGATTACGTGATCCTGGAGAAGGGTAGCATAAACAGTCGTTCGGAGTGTACAGCTTTTCCGTCATTTGTATTCCGGGATTGAGAGGAGAGAGGATTTTAAACAGCTTTCGCCCACTTCTGCCTTCGATTGAGTCCCGTCCGCTCGCCGCTTTCGGACATGACAATCAGTGCGCAGGCGCGGCGAGAAATCGCCCAATGATTGGCTTCGCTGGTGTCACGTGTAACTAGGTGGCACGGCTGCTCGTTGTCCGGCGCTCAGCGAGCGAGGGGTCAGGTCTTTGCAGCATCAAGGTGTGCTGCACGTGAAGTCCGGATTTCGTGCGCCATCGAAAAATAAGAATCGGATTAATACTGTAGCCCGGCACGATGTAACATTTTCAAAAGCAGACAGATGGATAACAAAGTAATAAACAGCCTTTGTCTCTGCTTCAGCTTCTTTACGTTCAGGATCCTGCTTCATCTTCAATGCAAACAAGATAAATGTTGTCGCTGAGGGCTTGAAGTATAAAGAAAAAAAAATCCTTTCCAGTTTGTTTTCACACCATGCAATAGAGTAGTAGCGTCCTTTGATATTATGGGGGAAGCTATGGCCAGTTTTCACTTCCATGGTGGAGGAAGTAATAAGGAAATAAAGATGTACGCCAGTGTAGATCGGGTTCAGGTGTAGCGTGGTGGGAGAAACAAGTGACTTGGGGGATGGGTTAGAAGAAGGGAAGGACGGAAAGAAGTACAAGAAGACAGGGGTGAGGACAAGTGTGTGGTACTGTTAGGAGGGGGAGGAGGAAACTGAGGAGTGAAACGATCACTAATGGGTGTTTGGTCCTTCTTCTTCTTTCTTCTGCGTATGCTGGCTGATACTCCTGCGGAGACTCCCTGTATAGAGAGGCAAGGATTAATCCAATCTACCCAACACAGGGAGTGGAGTTTTTGTGTGTATAACCGTTTTTTATCCAGCCGTTAAGGCAGACATACTTCAACTTCGGGGAGGCTGCATGCTATGTGTAAGATGTCATCTTCACCAACGGCCAAACTGGCCTTCTCTTCCGAAAGTTGGTGATGGGATTTTACGTGTGTGCTAATATATGTTATGCATGCGTTCACACACGGAACCTCGGTTTATAGTCTCATTTGAAGGACTGTATCGGAAATGGAGTCAGAACCAATGTTAACTCCGAGGGAAAAAATCCCCGTGTACTGAAACGGCCCGGCGGAGGTTCAAACCCGCAACCCAAGGATTACGAGTCCGGCGCTCTACCACTGAGCCATACCGGCCCCCAGGTGTTGGGTCCATTTAAAAGCATGGTTAGGATGCTCTTGAATTCTGTCAGATTACTGTTACAGTGGAAAGGTTTTTCTCTACTGCGATGCGCAGGCCATTCTGTGTGTGTGTGTGTGTGTGTGTGTGTGCGCGCGCGCGCGCGCGCGCCCAGCGTCCGAGCGAGATGCGAATATATTCATCAGTGCAGGAAGTTGTTTAACTATACATCATTTGAGTTCCTTTCAGCCCATACTCGTAGCACTAGGAAAGAATACAGTGTTTCACGTGTTTAACCAGATAACTTGGTCATCATCTTAGCTTGGAGTCTTAGGCAGGGTAAACAGTGTATCAGAAATTTCTTTCGCTTTACGTGTACTTGATCATTTCTCGTACAGAAAATAATGAAATTGTAATGGGCGATTTGAACAGTTTTTTGTGTATATATACCACGTCCCAAACCTACCCCGACCCCCTTCGCCCCTGATTTTGCAAGACAATCTACTGCGTCATGGCCCCCTCTCAAAATGTTCCAGCTTCTCTTCTAAACTTCTCGTGTCTGCCTCGAGCGAGACTTGAGCCATGGACTTGCCGTTTTCTCTCAATCGCTGAATTCCTAGCGATTTATCCGTAACGGAACGCACCCCCCCCCCCCCCCCCCCCCCTCCGGGCCTGTCTCTCTAAACTTTTGAGGGTTTGACTGGTTCGTTTGTTTGTTTTCTGTATAACGTGAGGGATTTTGCGTAGCGATGCACGCCGCCGGTAGATAGATAAGAACTGTTTGGGGAACTCGTGATAGACTACTTTTGGGAACGTTGTGATAATGGGACAAACAAACTGCTTGTAAGTCTTATGCCTCGGTGTGAAACAACAATACTGATGAGTACCTGGATTTCTTTCACATCCACACCCACACATGCAAGCGCACTCAAGCTCACACATGCATGCATGTAGACATGCGCACAAGCCACATTTTCTTGCATAAGAAAGAGCAATTTGTTTGTTCCGTCAATTGATAAAGAAAAAAAATTAATACGGCTTTAATAACAGGTTCGCTGTATTTATTGCTGTATTCATCATTTTGTACGCGCTTTCTTTCTTTTCTTTTCTTTCTAGAAAAGTTCCCTGTGTGGTTATTGATTACTGATTGGCATATTAGTGTTTGACCATCAATCCTGTATTTTTCTTGTTTATTGTGTAATTTAGGAAGTCTGCCAGAAACTTTTCAGGACGTAGTATACTTACTTCTTTATTATTATTATTGTTCTGTTAACGTTGTCTTAACACTGGTCATGTTTGTTTTTGTTGTATGTAACAACTTTGTAACAGTCCACTGATCTTGAATTGTGAGGAGCAATCTGAATAGGCTGTGATGGTGTTGGGGCTTTGTTGGTGTCCATAAACAATCCTGTGATCATAAAAAGTTATTTGTTTGTTTGCTCTTTCCCTGACAATAAAATAGAGTGAGTATGCAAAGCGTTCTTGTTTGTTTGTCTTCCTTCGCACCGTTGACTTGGTTCCGGTCTCTCACATTCACACACTTCTGATGAGTTAGTGCATGCGTTACACCGCATTCCATTCTCATCATCATCCCTGCTGGAGAAGAAATGACTTACACATGCACTAATAAGGAACAACACCAGAAAATAATAATAATAATAATAGAAGAAGAAGAAGGAGGAGGAGAACGATAAAAAAAAACTTGTCTGTGCCTGCATCCAGACCCCTACTTGTAGAGCTTAACAAAATAAGGAAAAGGACAAATGATAAGAACAATTTACCTATTTGAAAACAAAGAAGAAAAGGGGAAAAAAAACAGGCAACAAAGCTGAGACAATTGCTCCAAGACACTCAAAACCAATATGCAGACACATGAAACTAAAGCAGGACAAAGCCCTGAAGCACTTCCAGTATTACCTCCCCTATCTCTCACAGGTACATACACTCTGTGGTGGGCTTTTCATAGGAGGCCTGAAAAAAACAAACAACAAACAAACAAACAACAAAACTTCCCTTTGAAAAATAGCTTATGTGAAATGTCAAGGTTGATTTCGTTTAAACAATAAACGTGCCAATTTTGTGTTGGTTCAATTCAGTTTGCTTGTGGTCCAGTTGACCACAAAGGGCCATATGAGGGCTGTCACCTCGTTGAAGCCAACTCAGAAAATAGATTGATATCAAACACACATGCATATGCGTGCGCACACACATACACATACACACACACAACTCATTAAAACAGAATTTTATTAAATCCACGCCAGCATTCTGTTAAAACATTATTTTGTTCTGTAGAATCTGTGATCAGATGAAATTTTTTTTATCTCTTCCCTGATGAAAATCACATCAGGTGGGACATTTCTGAATAAGATTTTCAGGTAGTCTGCTGTATAATGTTTATAACTGACATCATCTGACACCACTCTCAAAGAACAAGTTTTATAATGAATCGGTACATCACACATGGAATGCACCAGGGACCTGCTTCACCTTTTAACAGTGATAGTTGCAAAACACTCCATATTGGTAAAAATAACTCTAATTATGCTCATCATAAATTTCATTGACCTGGAAACTCAAAGACAGCAAGCTGGAAGAGGATTTGGGCGTTTTGGTGGACAAGAATCTCATTTCAGATTATCATATTAATGCTGTGGTTTAGGCAAATGAATAGCTGGCATGATCACCCCCTTGATCCAGTTTGATAATAAATATGTAATGATTCCATTATTCAAATCATCAGACAGACTTATCCTAGAGTATGAAAATGTAGTATGGAACTGGCCAAGGCATTTTCCATCGGTATCATTTAAAGCGGAATTATGCAGCTGTAGCATTTTAAGAAGGGCGTCTCCTTCCTTGTTCCCATTTTCTGTGTTGCCATCGCCACCATCCTCCGATGATGATGAAGAGAATGAAGATGATAAGGATGACAATGATTCTGATGAAAGTGAAACCTGTTGTGGTAGTGCCACCTCATTTTTGGTGAAAATCTGTGGGGGAATTTCTTTCTCCACAACTTCTGTTTGTTCAGCATTGTTGGCCAACGCCACGGGTTTACAACCGCCATCTAAGGTCATGTTGGTGGTCTGTCTCTCTGCCAATAGGAGGGGGATTAGAGGTGGTAGTGTCGCTTTGTCATGGAGCAGCAGTCTGGGGGCTGGGTAGGGTGTTTTAAGGGTAAGGGAGAGGGTTGTGTTGACGGGGTGGGGTAGGATTAGTCACCTGCCAAAGTTTGCCAGATGGGGAAGAGGAACGGTTACAGTGATATTTTTTTCCCAGCTGCCTCCAAGCTGCCCAGTCTCCCTGCACTGCTCACTCTGGAACAGATGTTCAGCTGGTTTGTTTATGGTGCCCTCCAGATTTCACAGCGTGCTGTTTGCCTGCTGTGTGAAGAACTTCTTCTTCTTCTTGTATCCTGGCTAAAAGACTCCCAGGATCATCCAAACAGTCGAAGTACTTGAACACTACGGTACAAATGCATCAGCTAGGGATGAGAACATTACGTGTGTGACTGTTTTTGATTACCCCGCCACCGCCACGTGGGCAGCCCACACTCTGACTTCGGGGGATTTTGGAGACTGATAATGTTATGCTAGGAGCCTGCCACAACTGGAGACAATCCCCACATACTATACAGAGCATAACACATTCTGATGTAGCCTGGGGTTTCTAGCCTATGACAACTGGCCTGACACAGCCTTAAGCCAAGGCAGTGTGAAGGGCTGAAGCACTTGTGTGTAACCAGGTCCGAGACAAGTGGTTTGTTCTCTGGCACAGTGTTGCTAGAGGCTTCGGACAATTTATTGTGTGGCAGTCAATTCTTCTACACTTTTCATTCCATACACAATCTGAGCACATGGTTTTGCATGTATATTTCCTGGAACTTCTGGTGGTATATACATAGTTCGTGTGCACTCCCAGGTGACCTAACAGCTACTTTCCATACACTTCAGAGACTGCCCTGTATCATGCGCACAGTCACTAGCACAGGGCACTGTCACAGTGCATTCACCTTGCCCTTGTTCTTTGCTACCTTTTTTCAGTGTGTTTTCATCATTGTCTTTGTTCTCTCCACGGTACACATTAGGATCGTAGTATCCAGTCAACATCATGGCTTCTCTGCCTTCTCTTAGCGTCTCCTAAGCCTTGTGCGCTGCTTTGGGGTAGTCAGTCACTGACTTCGAGACCAGGTTACATGAAGTGAAAATTCCAGTCTGTAATTCTACACTAACAGCATAGAACTTTTTGTTTATTTCTTTTGGCACCACGACAACCTGTCATGCTCTGCATGATGTGTATGCCATTGTATATGAAGTATGACCTGATATATACCAAGTATGACATGAGCACGTCATGTGAGCAAGTTACATCGGCAAGGAATGATGTAATTTTTGTAAAGCACCTTGAGCAGGTATTAGAATGTACACTATACACATATCTGATATCATCATACATTATCATGTTTGAATCTTAAATCTGCTGCGACGTGCTAACCTGCTCACCCCTACATAATAATCTAGTCACTCCAGGCTTCTACATCATAATCTAGTCACTCCAGCTTCTTCAACAGATCGTCACACACCACACACAAGAGACCACCTCCATTCATTTATTCATCCTCTTTCCTCTTCACGTTCTTGCTTTTCTTGCTTTTTCTTCCTTTTCACTTTTTCCCTGGAACTCGGGCTCACCCTTGCTTCTTTTCAGGAGTTTTCACTTTCTTTCTCTTCTCCACAACAAAACCCAGTTCATTTTCATTAAAGTCAGGCGATTGTGATGGGGGATGCACTGTCAGATTTCACTTTGTCTTTCTTTTCTTCTTTTTCTTGCTCCTTGGGCTGCCTTCTGCCCTGGGAAAATCAGGGGACTTGGAGGTGGGAGGTTCCGTTTCCTCTGGATCATCACTGTGATGAGCTGAAGCCAGAAGATTTGTGTCATGCCTGTTTCTTTTGTTTGATGAACATGGCGGTGACAGTATCCTCTATGTGATCCTCTTTCTGGAAAAAAAAGAACAGCATTTTAGTTTTCATATGTAACATACAAAACAGTATCATCTCGATCAGGCTCTTCTCATGGATCATCATACAAAAAATCTCTCATGGTCTTCCCCACAGATTTAAGCAAAAGTCTTTCATGCTCTTCCTCACCGATTTTTGTCATACAAAAAGTCTCTCATTGCTCTTCCTTACTGATCATCATACAAAAGTCTCTCATGCTCTTCCTTCCTGGTAATCCATGCAAAAAGTAAGATCTCTCATGCTCTTCCTTACCTGATCATCATACAAAAGTCTCTCCATGCTCTTCTTTCCTACTGATCACCATACAAAAAGTCTCTCATGCTCTTCCTTACTGATCACCATACAAAAAGTCTCTCATGGCTCTTTACTTACTGATCACCATACAAAAAGTCTCTCATGCTCTTCCTTACTGATCACCATACAAAGTCTCTCATGCTCTTCCTTACTGATCACCATACAAAAAGTCTCTCATGCTCTTCCTTACTGATCATCATACAAAAAGGCAGTCTCATGCTCTCTCTTCCTTACTGATCACCATACAAAAAGTCTTCATTGCGCTTACACCAATTCTCCTCTTCCTGGTAATCATACAAAAAGTCTCGAATCTCTTACTGGCCTCAAAAAGTCCATGCCCTGTTCTCATACAAAAACTTTTTGATCAATTTTTCTTTGTCATGTCCATGTTCACGATGAGCGTTGTGTGTTGAAGTTCAGGGGACTGTCATTGGCTGGATCTAGCGATACCGTCTGGGGAGGGAGGGAGTGGTGGTGGGGTGGGTGGGGGGGGGGGGTGGGGGGGGGGGGGGGGTGGCGGGGCACTCTCAATTGCACTAGCCCACAATTGAGTAGTTTACTGTTATCAGTAAGGGCGCGTTTCAGTAGGTTGTGTCCTGCGCTTGTTGGATCAGAACACCATGCCCACTGAACAACACTGAGTAGCCTGGCAACAGCACTGGATTTTTCTTCCAGACAGTTGTCTTATGTTGTCTTATGTCCAGCTGATATTGATTGCTACCTGCAGACTGCTGCCGGTGAAGGGAAAAAGGGCATGGGGGAGGGGTGTGTGTGACTGGAATGAGCCCTGTGGGGAGCCAGTAAAGTCAAGGGGAAACAGTAGAGAAGACACTGAGAGGAAAAAAGAATGGAAATGAAAACGGGGGAAAACAGTGTTGTGTATTGAGAAAAGTTCTTTTTGATGTTTTAGGCAAAGTGTAGGTGCTTTGACACTGCTAATAGAACCCACAGCATGCTATAACTAAAAGCATTATACTAGCAGTTCTGAAACACTGATGGGGAAGAAACATTATAAATATTTTGAAAAAGTAACAAGAGAAAAAAACAAACAATAAACACAATTAGTGACAACAGAGAATGGGTTGTTGGCGCCAACTGTGAGTACACTCATCCTACCAGTTTCCATTAGGAGTATTTTTTTTCATTTTTAGTATGATGGTTTAGTGTATTTTCATAAAATGGAGTTGAAAAACATGCAAGAAGACGTGCAGTTCGTCTGAAAATTATTCTGCTGTTTTCAAGAGGATGATGGCATTTGTAGTGTGGGACCATTCATGTATTGGGGACAGAAATTGATGACAAGATAAGTCTAACCGTGATTGACAAAAATACCCCCCCCCCCCCCCCCCACGTCTAACTGCTCCAATGTGTCTCTCCCCCTACTCTCCCCCCCCCCCCCCCCCCCCCCCCACGCTCCCTCCTCCCCCCCCCCCCACCAACACAACCCAACCCTTCCCCCCAAAATTATTTCTGTGGTCTGACTTTCCTCTGTCTGCCCGTAAACACCAATGACATTAATCTCAACAAACTGACAATTTTCACTCATTTCGGAAACAACTTTTTCAAATTTTCACCACCCACTTTTTTGAGGAACACACTATAAGATACATCACAGAGTGCGTACTTGCAGATTGATCTCAAATGAAAGTCTACAAAGTACCCTCTACCATTCATTACACATTTCCTCCTAAGGTGTGCTGACCCTTGATTTCAATTTTTTTTTTTCTTTTTAGACCCCCCGGTGGGTGGGATTTTCGTGTTGTCCCACTTCTTCCTCCGTCCCCCCAGAATTAGAGACATCCTGATGTTGCCGATTTCCACACGCTAGCCATCTTTTACTAGCACATACTGCTTTCTGCTCTTCTTAATGTCAGCATCATGTTCGTTCTCCTGTATAGCTTGTTACAGCCTTAACACACAATACGCACAATTGTGTTAGCTCCAACTTCCCCTCCTGCTTTCAACGTGTTGTCTACCGACTGGGAGAAAAAGGGTGCTCCCATTTGTTTCTGAGGAGTGAGGTTTGCGTGATCAAGGACCACATGTCTGAGTGTCCCATAACCCAAAAACTTTTCACTGTTCGCCCAACTTCCCATCACAATCTTTCACCATTTTCACAACATGCACACTCCCATTGTCTGAACAAACACGGGCTATTCCCTGACAGCAGGCATCAACGGTCCTCCCCAGTCACTACCATCCATCCCCACGGACGTTTGGTGTTGTGTTGCATGATTAACACGGAGTTTGTGTTGTCGTTTGCAGATTTAACACGGAGTTTGTGTTGTGTTGCATGATTAACACACGGAGTTTTGTGTTGTGCTGCATGATTAACACGGAGTTGTGTTGTTGCTGCATGATTAAACGGAGTTTTGTGTTGTGCTTGCATCGATTAACACACGGAGTTTGTGTTGTGCTGCATGATTAAACACGGAGTTTGTGTTGTGCTGCATGATATACCAACGGAGTTTGTGTTGTGCATGCATGATTAACACGGAGTTTTGTGTTGTGCTGCATGATTAACCCGGAGTTGGGTGTTTGTTGTTGCAGAATGATTAACACGGTAACATAGTTTAAACAGAATTAGTTCAAAAAACATCATACCCTGTTCATTGCTGTTTATGTTCCTCTCTCTTTACTCTCCTCTTTTGCTGGCGACTCGGAAACTGAGAATGTCAAGGGGGAAACTGTTGTCATTTGTTTTTTTTCGAGGCTGTTGGAAGGGAATAATGTGCGAGTCAAAGTCGTAATGATGATAATAATATTACTGATAGGAATACTAATATGGTCAAAATATCATATATATATATAAAAAAAAAAAAAAAAAAAAAAATACTACCAGATACAAGATATACTACTACCAGTCTTGGTGTCAAATAAGTAGGTATGGGAGAAAGGAGAGTGGGTTAGAGGATTCTTAAACAGCAGGGTTGCCGTGGCAAACAGTCCCGAGGCTAATACTAAGGCGATGGTGATGTCAATGACTACAGCAATGTGGTAGTATATCAAATACTAGCAATATTATTACTGAATGGTATACTACTACAAACGATAGTGAAAAGAGTTAAGGTAATAAAAGCAAAAAAATACAGAAATAAATTTAGAAAATACATTTTTTTATAATAATCAAAAAAATAAATAAATGAAACATGAAAAAGAAAAGAATTGAATAAATAATAATGATAATAAATGAATATTACAGTGAAAAAATAATGTTGATTGAACTAAATAATGGTCATGAAAAAGAAAAAATAAAGATTAAAAAAAAAATGCTTAAAAAAAAATAATAACAATTGTTAATATTTATGGTACTACTAAGGTTATAGTATTAATTCTGATAGTAAGGAGGGAAACAAACAAATAAACAAAAACAACGACAACAACCAAGGGAGGAGAAAGAGGGGGAGGACAGGAAGAACAGAAAGGAAACAGAAGATATAAGTTATGGGAAGGATGGAATCCAATAGGTATATTAATAATTACAGTAATAGTTTTGTTAATAATTGTGATTGTAACTCTACAGTAATGGTAGTGATGCGTAGGAGGCTAGAAAAGTGGTAAGCTGAAATGTTAGAAATATTTTAAAGAATAATGATTACATTAATGAAAGTAGTAAATACACATTTGTAATACTAGTTATGAAGTTGTAAGAAAAGGTATACTGTAGTAATCACAGGTCTTACGTAAGCACACCTAAGATTTCAAAAATTGTGACCAGATATTGCATTGTATGTGTCCTATCAGACTCCATAGCCAGCATCATTAACGACACAACACACTCACACAGTCGTGCACTGCACACAGCATCGTGTGTGTATTTCACACCTTTACGTCCCTGTGACCGCGCAGAACAGCACATCGCTGACAGCACACATCACACACACTCTACCTATGTATTCGTGTCATTTTGTTCGTGTGTGTGTCACTGCGGAAGGATTAAGAGAGTCGAGAGAGGAGTAGTTAGGAGAGAGAGAGAAGCGTGTTTGTGTGTGTTGTTATGTTGGTGGTCGTGTGTGTTTGTGTGTCCCCATTTGTTTCGATGTTGCTGCGTGGTTCATTAGCAAAAGGTTGTGTGCGTGTGCGCCCAAAACACAGGCTTCGTGTTGTGCATTGTGTGGTCATTCCACACTTTCGGCCCCACAACACTATGGCTACGACCCACCATCGCAACCCGAAAGTAGGGACCTATAGGAAGCAGGAGCTGCTTTTGAAGAAATAATAAGATGAATGAAATATAAAAAGCACCAATGACGTTAGGCGAATGGAGTTGGCACAAGTATCCTGAAGTAAACAATCGTCACATGATTGTGAGAAATAAGCATGATCGGATGGTGAGAAAGGGACCAGCACAGCTAATCTGATCTCAAGTTAATGTGTACTGTAAATATGAGTGGGTAACCCAATTGGTAGTATGTGCCCTGGACGTAGTGGGAAGATATGGTGGGCTGACACTGAACCTGATACAGTTGATCCCATGTAACTTTGAAGGTGCTTGCTGGCTATGAGGGTGGTGAGAAGAAGAAGGGATTGAAGGGTTTTAAATAGGACAGCTGGACGGCAGGGGGGGGGGTTGGGGGCAACATATTCCACCTATACACACATCTCCTCTTCTCTCCTCCCGAATCATCCACACTCTCACCTCATCATCTCGTCGCTCAGTCGGCGGTCCATCTCGCCTTCTCGTTCTGCTATCAATTGCACTCTGGTCTCGTATCTCTCGGTCCTCTCTAAGGGGGCGATCCCCGGTTTCTCTCTTCCCCCCCCATCCTCATCTTCTCCAATATATGTTATGGTATCTAATTTATCATGTATTTCATCATTCTACATTTTTACCGCTGGCAATGGGATTAGTGATAATAGGACATATGTGCTTATAAGCCTAAAGGTGACGAAATGACAATGACCCATAACCACCCTGACATCAAGTGTTGTTGTAATTAAATGTTAATGATGTACATTGTTGATGAAGACATGACAGTAACATCGGTAATGCTAAGATGATAGGATAATGAGTAATAGAGGGTTTTAAGTTCTATACCCCAGCAGACAGTACTATCAACACCTTAAAGGAACTCAATGGTACGTGCAGTAGCACTAGCGGAAATAAAGGCGCCAGGAAAGGAGAGGGAAACGACCAGCGATAAGGATCTAGCATTCTATTTATTCATGTGTGTGTGTGTGTGTGTGTTGGTGTGTGGTGTGTGTGTGTGTGTGTGTTCCATTAGTAATGTCAGCTTGCTTTGTATCATTGGTTCCCCACCCCCGCCTCCACCCCGGGCCCCCATCAACCGCCATAATACCTACCAACACCCCTACACACATCCTTACTAGGGGCAGGGGGAGGGGGTGGGGGGAGTAGTCGACCTGACGTAGCAAATGGTGAGACTCGGAGAGTGTAGGAAAGGGAAAGATATATGCTAGTTGAAACCTATGTCTGAGGTAAACAGTGGGAGGGTAGGGTAGTATGGGTGTGTGTATGTGGGAGGATATTTCAGGACTGGAGCTGCAGAGGTGAATGGTACATACTACTTTTGGACGTTGATGCCATGAGGATGGACAGTGCCCAGTTTGGCATGAGATAAAGTTTCTGCATACTAAGCGTTCCAAGTTGTCAACGAAACACTCTTTTCGATTGACCAAAGTGCCCAAGACTTTGGAATTGTTATGGTTGATGTTGTGTTGGGCATGGTTGAAGTGTAGGGCGACTGGTTTGGGGCCGTGGGTGGTCGGATGTCGGCCAGAGTGATATCATTAGATGCGCGTCTCAAGTGTGAGATGTCTCACCTACATAGATCTTACCGCCACGCGCTGGCAGTGGAGGCATACACAATGTTGTGGCTCTGGCAGGAAAGTGCGTTTAATAGTGAAAGAAGCCTGGGGGCCATGTAGAGATGGTGTCTGGTTTGGGTGAGAGAGCAGATTTTTGCAGTTGGGTTTTGAGCAGGGGAAAGTACCTGGTGGCTTAGGTGTGGATATTTTGTTCAGCTTAGAGCGCACCAGTAGGTCGTTGAGGGTTTGTTGTCACGGTTTGAAAGTGATCATTGTTTTGGTCTCAAAGGCGGTTTATGATTTTCTACTATGTGCCAGTTAGACTTCAGGATCCTGCAGATGGGCATATTGTGAGGATGGAAGAAAGGCAGGCAGTGGTCTGTCTGTCTCTTTGGGAGTTTAGTTTCCCAGAGTAGATGTTCATGGATTTAGCTGCAGGTGCGACTAGAGCATCATTGATGACCGCACTAGGGTAGCCCCAGGTTGGTGAAAAAATCAGGACATTTTGGTTGCTTGTACCAGTGAAATCTTCTTCACTAGAGCAGAGTCCTGCGTAGGCGAAGGAATTCAGAATATGGAATGCTGTTTTTAGTGGACTGGTGGTGGGAAGATGTGTATCCAGGTATGAGTGCGCATCAGTAGTTTTGTAGAAGACTGAGGTTTGAAGCGTCCATCTTTGAGGGAGATAGTGATGTCCAGGAAGTTAACGGACTGTGAAATGGTGTAGGTCAGACTGGAGATGGATGGATGGAAGGTCTGAGCAAAGTTGAGGAAATTCTGGAGGTCATGTTCTGGCATGGATGTGGCTCCCAATCCATCATCTATGTATCTTTTGTAGAGCTCTGGTTTGGGGCCTGTGTAAGATGAGGTTAGTAGGCGGTGTTCTAGGTGTCCCATGAAAGCAGCGGCATAGGATGGGTGTCCTGTTCCATTTTGTGAGTTCACCTAGCAACACCAATGTGTGGTCAAAACAAAAAAACAAAAAAAAATGGTAATAGAATAAATAGATAACACTAAAAATAAAGATATAAAAAAAAAAAATAATTAAGCAATAATAATAACAATCTTAATGTTATAATATGTAACTACAGGTTATAGTTTCTGATCGTAAGGTGAGGGAAACAAACAACAAAGTAAACAAAAACAACGACAACAACCAAGGGGATCGAGGAAGAGGGAGGACATGAAGAAACAGAAATGAAACAAAGATATAAGTTATAGGGAATATGGAAATCCAATATTTATATGATTAATTACAGTGATAGTTTTGTTAATAAATTGTAGGGATGGTAACTCTACCGTATGTAATTGATAAGTTATCTAGTATGGCTAGAAACGTGGGGGGACATGAAATGTTTAAATGAAATATTATTAAAGAATAATGATTATCATTAATGAAAGTACGTAAATACGACATTTGGTGTAATTACTAGTTTATGAAGTTGTAAGAAAATGTACTATACTGAGTTAGATACACAACATAAGTAAAATTCTAATTCAAATATTTTACAAATATCATTGGCATATATTATACAGTATACATACATATCAGCGACACAACACAACAGAATCCATATAGTTATATCATGATAAATGACATATACATACATATAAATACATATATATACATACCATACGGGCAAACAATATTTCTAACATTTCAGCTTACGCACTTTTCTAGCACACCGCACTGCATCACTACCATACATTACTGTAGAGTTACAATCACAATTTATTAACAAAAACTATTACTGTAATTATTCATATACCTATTGGATTCCATCCTTCCCATAACTTATATCTTCTGTTTCCTTTCTGTTGTCTTCCTGTCCTCCCCTCTTTCTCCTCCCCTTGGTTGTTGTCCGTTGTTTTTGTTTTGTTTGTTTGTTTCCCTCCTTACTATCAGAATTAAATACCTTTAGTACCATAAATATTAACATTGTTATTTATTTTTATTTTTTTTTTTCTACTTTTTTTTATTTATTTATTTTATGTTTCATCTATTTATTTATTTTATACCATTATTTTTTTTTTTTTTTAATGCCATTTATTATCATTATCATATTATTATTAGTATTCATTTTTTTTCTTTTTTCATGTTTCATTTATTTATTTTTTGATTATTATAAAAAAGTATATTCTAAAATTTATTTCTGTATCGTGTGCTTTTATTACCTTAACCCCTTCACTATCGTTGTTTAGTAGTACCATTCAGTAATAATATTGCTAGTATTGATACTACCACCTGTAGCATTGACATCACCATCCGCCTTAGCCTCGGGACTGTTGCCACGGCAACCCTGCTGTTTAAGAATCCTCTAACCCACTCTCCTTTCTCCCATACCTACTTATTGACACCAAGACTGGTAGTAATCTTGTCTCTTTTTATATATATATATATATATTCATATATATATTATATAATTATATATATATATATATTTTTTTTTTTTTTTATTTATATAAGATAGAATATTTTGACCATTATTAGTATTCCTATCAGTAATATTATTAGCATCATTACGACTTTTGACTCGACCTTTGTTGCTCGCACATTATTTCCCTTCCCACAGCCTCGTGCATTCATTCAACACAGCCGAGAAGCGCTCAAAGCTAAGGCATTTTCATTTTGTTTCGCGGAAACCCACAGAAGCGAATTCAAATGCTTAAGATGCATTTTCGGTTGATTTGTTTCATGTTTGTTGCACCTGAAGAAGACCCTAAGGAGGTCGAAACGCGTTGTTTTGGTTTGTCTTGTGGGCCCCACTCGTTTGTCCACGTTTTCTCTGGGCGGTTCGCTGACAAAATTTATTTAAGATTTAGAAGGAGTGACACTACACTGCTGGCTGACACGGGTCCAGTGGGTATTCAGAGTGGTGTCCATTCTGATCCTATAACAAATGCAGGACAACCCACCCTACACAAAGTCCACGGTTCTTGCTAACAAAAAATAGACAGAGTTACCAACACCTGCAAGCACAGAAGCCTTGTGCCATTTTTGCATTTAAGTGTAACATTTCTTTAAATTGAACCAGCAAGCACATGTATACTATATAACCGAAGCTGTAGTGGCTGCCTTTTCTTTTTAGCTGGTATTCTAATCTGTTGAATCCGCCTCTGTGGTGTCCTCAATATCTAACACAATCAGACTCTCGGCGGGCATCATTTTGGCCGACTATGCTACTATGCGCACATGACATGACATCATGTGGATCAGGGAGTTACAGTAACAGATGACACCCCTTGCCGTTTTCTTAGGGTGGGTTTGAGGGACTTGATTCTACAAAAAAATCAAAAAAGTCAAATAGGGGACAATAAGAAACCAACTGACAAGGCGATGGGAATTTAAAACAGATAAAATCAAATCCACAAAAAAAAAAAACACATAGCAGGGGCATGAGGGACCACGGGGAGACTAAGAGAGATTTTCCATGTATTGAGTGGAATGCCAAGTATTAACACCAAGAGGGGAGAAGTACATTGCAAATCACAACACAAAAAATGTGTGTTGCCTGTTTTCGAGCTTTTTGGCCTGTTACTAATTTCGTACTAAATTTCCATTTTTCATCACGGGTGTAGGGCTTCCACATAAAATACAAACAGGTATATATGGCATGTACTGAAAATATACCCCCCCCCCCCAATACCCCACAGCAAAATAGCGCCCAATATAATACCCCTGACCCCCAAAAACCACCCCCCTTCCCCCCCCCCCCCCTCCACCCCCACCCCGAGAATCCATAGCCACAATGAGTTGAAAGAGAGGTATACCCACGTAATTTGAAAAAAAATGTATGTTAAAAGACAACAATGTGAGGCAAATTTGCAGTTTCACCCCACTCAACCACTCACCACAGAGCACAACCAACTACTAAAGCTCAAATAACGTACTGAAAAAAAAAAAAAAAAAAAAAAAAAAATCACACTTCCGTAAATGATGTATCAGTTAATACTGGGTTAAGAATATGTCACAGAGAGACACTTGAAAACAAGGTCTAGTCTAATGTTTCATGGCCTTGTGTGTGATTTCCTTAGTTTTCTGTCAAACTGCCAGAACTCACAACCTTTTGCCTTTTACTTGCCCTGACCCTAAACATCGTACAAGTACCAGGTTGGAGTTGAGGGGTGTTGGGGTGGGGGTGGGGCCGATGCGGGGGAGTTGCCTTGAATTTTCCTTACTTTCCAATCAAACTCCATTTCAGTTTCATTTAATATACCCTGAAACGGGGGCTGGCTACACCACACAGACTACTCACCCGACGCTCTTGTGCAACAGCTCTCTCAGCATCATCTTCTTCCTCCCTTTCAGCCACTTCCCATGCGCACCCGTGGCTTGCTCCTGCCGAAGATGGTTGAGATCTGCATTGGTTGTGAACAGCGGGGTAGCTGGAAAGCTGCGGCACACAGGAAGTGACCGAAAACGGTCGCTGCGAGAGACGCTCGCTTCTCAGACAGCTCCTTGGGACAGTGCCGGTGCGCTGTGTGAGGTTTGAGTTCTGGGGGGTGCCGCACGTTCTCCACGCAGGGCTCCAGGCACGTCGGCTTTCCATTTTTGGCTGCAGGCCGACACCTCCACCAGGAGTGGGTCCCTATTATGCGTATCAGGTATCATCAAAGCTCTGGTTCTGATTTCGCTTTAGTGTGCTGAGCCAAACCCAGCTACATCCACTAGGGACACAGTCTCTGCGTACATACAAGCACAAGAAACCTGGAGTTTTTTTTTCCTTAAAAGACAACAATAAACAACAGGCTACTAATATATACAAGCACCCAGAAACCATGAGTTTTTTTGCTTAGAAGAACACCATAACAACTACTGATGACATTTCCTCCTCCTGCCCTTCCCTCCCTCTCCATCACTTTTTCATCTCCACCCAAGAGAGGGGAGACGAGAATATAACTCTCATCACACTTTACTATTTATCAGAATCACCACATCCAACAAAACAGATGCACTCTTACCATACTTTCCATTAACTCAAGTTAACAACCCTGGAAAAGAAAGGGGAGACACACAACTCTCGAACCTCAGACTTCTGATTGATAGCATACTAGGAAACTAAACCCTTCCTCAGCTCAGCTAAGTGGAGTGCGTGTGTTGCGCGCACAGTAGGATGTGTGGCGTGCCACAGTGTGGGGAGGTTAGTGTGTGTGTTGAGTGCATGGTGTGTGCATATTGTGCTTTTTCTTTGGCTGGGCTCATCTGCGATGTTATATTTAAGGAAGCCCACCAGGAGTTGAAATGTGTGTTGCTTCTGTGTTATCTTCTTTCATTTGTTTCCTGGGTTTGTTCGTGGTCTAAATGGTCTAAATCTCCTCAGAATCCATAGTCTGGTTTCTTTTCAAAATTTTAAGCTTTTAACACATGAGTTGCTGCCAGCAAATCAAAGGTTCCTTACATATTTTTGTCTTTTTTTGTTGGTTATCTGCATTCTCTCTATTTCATAAAAAAAAAGAAAATAAAGACAAAGATGTCTGTGAAAAAAAATACAACTTGCTTCAATTTCATTTTACCTTCATTTAAATCAGTTTTGAAAGAAAGAAAGAAAAAATTAGTGGGTATGTAGAGGGAAGGAGATGAGAAAGAAGAAAAATAACAAGAACATACTTTGGTAAGAACATACAGGTTGGGAAAAACAAGCTTGGTAAACAAAGACTGGTGCAAATCTGGGACAGGAGGTTTCATGTCCACTGAGTCTGGGGACTGCTTCACAAATAAAGTAACAGATAACAAACTTTCCTGAAACCCCGTAAACTCTTCACATAACCTTCAGTTTCCTCTCAGAAGATGTCCTGTTCTCTGTTCTTCTCCGATGACCTCTTCTTGGGCGGAGAGTGAGATAGACGTCCACCACGTGATTTGACTCCCCGCGTGTTCCCGCACCTCAGCGGACAGCACATCAGGCTGAAGCCTCAGCAGGCGTGAAGTCCCCCGCAGTCCAAACAGAAGCTGGGCGTGTGGGGGCTTCTTGGAACTGCAGCAGCTCCTGGAGCAGTCAGTCTGGAACCGTGCAGGTGTGACGGCATCTTTTCAGCGTCACCTCCTGCATCAGAACAGGCTGGGTTTTAAACACAGGTGAGTTTGTCCCCACTTTCCCTTTCTGCTGCTCTAAACCAGCTGTCCATGCACTACAAGAAGATGCTGAACTCTGTCCTCTCCCCTCCCTTCCCCTCCTCTCTGTCCTATTGTGGTGAAGTCTCTTTCACTCATTCGCAAATTCAAGAGAGTTAACCCATCCTGCTGAACCTGCCTTTGGTTCAGGAAACTGGGTTATGGAATGCGCATGCAGGGCCTGAATTCAGCAATGCTGTCTGTGTGCTGTGTTTGGCTGAAAGAGGGAAGGGGGCTGTGTTAAAGAGCCATGTTAGCAAGCCTGCTTGCTGAAACAGTAACCTCTTGTGTTATGGGGGGGTGTGGGGTACAGGTCATTAAGAAAGTTGGTTAGTTAGAGGACGGTGGTTATGGGGGTGTGCGTTGACACAAGACTAGACCTGCGGCCTGGTCGCCAGCTGAACCTGCTGCCTGGCTATGACTCTTTGACTTTGCCTGCCCCCATTGCGAACAGATACATGGCGGGAGAGCAAATGAGATTGCACTCTTTACCTTCCATGCAACCCCTTACATTTAAATCAATGCGTGGTGTTGCCCACCGACGACAGAAAAGCCCATGAAAATCCAGGTATGTAAAATAGTTGGAGAGCTGAAGTTCCCACACATGGCACCTAACAGTTCATTCCTGGCTCTGTGAACACTGTGAGAGTGTGGAACAAATCGCAGAGCAACGACTAACTACAGCCAAGGGAAACGAATGGTGCGGATGGAGAATTGGTAATTAGATCTATCCCAATCTTGTCAGCACAGCTTAGAACATGGCTTACTACAACTACAGAACAAAACAAAACCAGCAACAAGAACACAACATGGTAAACCAAACACACATACGGTGGAGGGACTAAAGCAAAAATCTGGTGGTGAGTGTCTTTTGTGTCAATTTCCTGTTTTACCTCCCCCTCCAGAATCCCACTTTCACTTTGAAATCCCTGGAAAAGGGAAGAATGACTCGACTCCATGGGGTCAGGAACTCATCAAAAGTGTCTTATATTACCGGGGAATGCTAGACCACAGATAAAAATTCGGGGGCTAGAGTTTAGTAAAGAACTGGTTTGTAGCTTGCAAGGGTTTTGACCCGACAGTAAATCAAAAATCCAACTGAACAAGGAATATAATACACACTACCCCCATCTTTCTCCACCCTGACTACATATACTTCATGAGGAGTTGCATGTAAAAATGGAATACTAGGGTACTTACTTAAGGGAAAGGGGGGGAAAAAAACAAAAGTATGCAAAGAATTGTACAACAACAGTGTTTAGAGAAGGAACTTCAGTATTCTGGGCTGGGGGAACGCTAAGATCCCTTACAGTATCTGAACCATCCTGGCAACATGGTCCAGCTGATATTCACCAGGTAAAAAATAAACGTACAAACTGAACGCTCCAATCAGCATGAGGGTTATCTAGGTCTGTTTTACTTGCTTATTCTCTCAACGTATTGACATCTCTCTGTTATGTAGTTCAACACGTCCTAACTTTGAGAAATGTTTTTGCAGTGATTACCTGTTGAAGTTGAACGTGCTTAGACTCCTTTACAGGATCTGCATCCATCTACTCTCTAGCAAAATATTCAGCTGCTTCACCAGTAATGCAAAACCCAATCTATATAACTCGAGTACCCATGAAATCAAGACAAAATTGTTGCAGAGCATCCTTTGATGTGCTTATTCCCTCTCACAGTTTTCCCAAAGATTTTTATACCAATCATATCTTCACTCAGACAAATGCTGAAGTACTTTATATGTGGTGTATGTGAAGAGAGAGAGAGACGAGAGATATGAGAGTGAGAGAGAGAGAGAGACGACAGACAGACGACAGACAGACAGACAGAGACAGAAACAAAGCTACAGAAACAAGACCACTGAATGCGGTTGGTGGTGGGGGACGGTAGGGGTGTGGGTGTATGCATGGCATGGGATAAAAATAGGTTTCCAGCTGTTTCTCTTACCAAAGCCATGTACAGTTGTGAAAACCCGGTTACATATACCTGACTTTCATTATAAATGGAAATGGAGCTCATGCCACAAAAACATGCTGACAGGCAAAATAAGCTAGTCTTTTCAGAGACATTAAACACAAAAATAAATAGGATTACTGATGCTACCAAACAAAGGAATACACAAACAGGATTACTAAGCACCAAACAAAAGGAATACACAAACAGAATTACTAAGCACACCAAACAAAAAGGAATACACAAACCAATTTCTGAGCCAACCACCAAAGGAATACACAAACAGGATTACTGAGCCACAAAAGGATACCATACACATACAGAATTACTGAGCCACCAAACAAAGGAATACACAAAAACAGATATATTGAGCCAATGAAACAAAGGAATACAAAAAACAGGATTACTGAGCCAACAAACAAAGGAATACAAAAACAGGATTAGTGAGCCACCAAACAAAGGAATACACAACACAGCATAGAATACTTGGGCCACAAACAAAGGAATATACAAAACTGAATTACATGAGCCACCAAACAACAGGGATACACAAAACAGAGTTACTGGAGCCAACAGAGGAATACAAAGCTGTCCAACGAAGGAAACAAACAAATTATGAAAACAGACCAAATGTGTTTCGACCCATACCTGGCTTTGTCAGGCAATAATCAACATTGAAAACAATCGAAGAATGACTGAACCAGCAAAAAAAAATTACTAAGCCAGCACCAACAAAGGAATACACAAACAAAATTACTGAGCCACCAACAAAGGAATATATACAAACAGATTACTAAGCCACCAAACAAAGGAATACACAAACAGAATTACTGGTAGCCACCAAACAAAGGAATACACAAACAGAATTACTGAGCCACAAAAACAAAGGAACCAACGAAAATTTTTCAAACAGACATACAACATTTTTCAACCTACTTACTGGGTCTTCTTCAAGCTTTGTGCTCAGGTTCTTTCTAGCAAATAACAAACATTCAAGAACAATGGAAAGATACAGCTTTGCCGTTTGTTCATCCTTTGTTCCCATTGTTTTGAATGTTGTCTGTCCTACATCAAGAAGACCCAACAGATCAAAAACATGTTGTGTCTATCTTGTTTTTTTTCGTTTTGTTTTTTTTTTTTTATTTAAAATTTTTTTCCCCCCCCCCCAATGCTGTCACCGCACTTTGAAAACCTGTCCGTTCCTTTAATTTCGTTCTCCGGAGTATAAGCATCAATCCGTGCAAACCAGCTGCCCAGAATGTCCAAGCGGCCTTTTACAGTCAAACAAACAAAAAAAAAAACAAAACAATCGGAACTCTCCGTATCAACCTTTGCGCCCTCGGCCGGCTTGTCCTTTAGGTCAGGCGATCTTTCCCTGCCTTCTTTTCAGACAGAAGAACTCAGACCTTTGACAAAAATAGGTTTGTGAAAGAGGTGATCAGTTCAATTCAGCGAGACCGCGATGCCCGTCTCCTGGGGCTTCACTCCCTGCAGTGGAAGGCTTCCTCAGATCTGCAGGGCACAAATGTTCCTAGGGTAATTTTTTTGTCCTCTCAACCTCCAAGGTCCTTCAAAGGACACTTTCAATCGAGATCCCATGTTTGATGCATGACCTAAACCATAACGAAAGCAAGGCAAAAACAAGGAAGAAGAACAACAGACCACAAGTATGGTGTATCATCACACACCCCATCTTTCATCTGATCGCTTTCCTGCAATTATGTAAATAAAAAAAATATATGAGGCTTATTCTTTCCGCCGTCTCAATAAGATAAACTAACTCTATTTGGCTTTTTGTTACCAGTCAAAACTATAGTCAAAGTGCCAAACCATCTTTCGTTTGGAACAGGCAGCTTACATAATATCCAACTACCAAACCACTTTTTATTAAGCGTGGAGCTACAAATATCTAACTATCAAACCACCTTTTTTTCAGATGTTTTTTTTCAGATGCTACAAATACAGTCTAAATAACAAACTACCTTTCATCATAGGTTACAGATACTGCCAATTACAATCTAAAATTCCACTTCTTTATCCTACAGGCTTCAGTTATATTTGTGTTTTCACCCCCCCCTCACACACCGTGTTTGTCAGTTTGGTATCTGTAAAACACGACTATGGCCCAAGAAAGGAGTGAATCAGTTTCAACAACATTCCCAAAGGATGAATGAACCCACTAAACGTTGATAATGGAGGCTGAATAACGGCAGATCCAGGATTTTTGTTTTCACTTTCTTTTTCAATCCATGAGGTATGGCATATTTTGTGACATCTTCATAAAACATTATTCTCAGAAATACAAGCCAAGGAATCTCATGAAAACATGTTTACAAGATGAACTTTTGGGTGGGAGTTTCAGATTATATCCCAGCTCCCGTGAGGAAAATACCAGTTTATGAGGAATGGGGTGAGATACATCATAATCACGTCATTTGCTCAGTGCAATTTGAGTTACAAAAACCTGCAACCCACCACAGATTTTTGTCTTGACACCTAACGTTTTCGCTAACGCACAATTCAGTGCTTGATATTGGGTATACGGTTTTTTTTTTTTTTTTTTTTTTGCTGTCCCATTCTCCTTCTCTCTGCGCACCG